>JZKD02S2107876.1:0-12682 GCA_000966675.3 Picea glauca
CCATTATTGTAGTTAGAAGAGTTGTAAGTCATATTGAGGTTATTAAAATAAACATACTTAGTTATGTGAAACATGGTTATACATATGATAGAAGGACCAAATAGGAGGGAAATATTGAGTCCCAATAGAACAAAACCCCTAACCTTAGACCTAACCAAAATCCTAACCATCCTAGCTCAAAAATTTTCCATACATGCTCTAAATCAAGGTTTAAGGGTCATGCCTAAAATATCCCAATTTTTTTTATGGTCGAAGACCTATACCACTTACTTAGAATACAAACCTATAGATGATCATCTTCTTAAAGCAATTAATAATGACGCTAATGCACAAGACCATCCCCATGCACCATTAGAAATATGATAAACCTTGGTATCCCTTTCTATCATCATTGATTTAGGTAGAATTGATATACTTTCAAATTTAATGCCATAAAAAAAGAGGGTCCTTATGATAGTTGGTCCTACTAGTACACTACCCATTCATGATAAGAAGTAGGTTAAGAATTTGGGCCTCCATATATATACTTTGAATGCTTCCCCATAAGCATCCCAAGGCACAAACATATTCAATTTGAGGGTGTGGTGCACAAGGTGGAAATTGTTTTAGATGGCTATAGAATTAAGGATGCTTTTTATTTCATAGATGTTGGAGGATTTTGTTATGGGTATTTAGTGGCTTAATTCCATAGATGCTACTCCACTATCCATTTAGAGAAATTCCTCTCTTTCCACCAAGATCATCGCGAGGTAAATTTCAAATGACTTGGACCTAAGAGCATGTAGAATGTGGACTCCAAACACATCTCTAAACTGTTGAAGAAGAGTCACTTTAGTTTCATGCCTCACTTATACTACATGGAGGCAACTCCTCTTCCAAAACATTATGCTCTAGGCCTATCTACATTACTTTAGGAGTATAAAGTGGTATTCTAAGAGATGTCTATAGTGTTGGGGATGTGTTATATTCTTTGCATGTGGATTGTGCATTCATCCACGAGGTCTTAGCTACACCAAGTTGAAGAAGGTAAACTTGAAAAGAAGGTCATGGGGACATGGAAGAAGAAATATACATGAAACAACATGAAGGATTCATAGTGAAGGATAATAAAGAACTAGTTGGCAAGATGAAAAATCCATATATCGCTTAAATAAATACCCAATAATGTGATATAAAAAATTTGATACTCATATATTGGGACTAGGACTTGTCAGAAGTAAGAATTATCATTGTCTGTCTTCCAAGTAGGTTGGTGATAACTTTATTTATGTAATATTGTATGTTGGTGATATGTTTCGAATTGGAAACAACAAGGATATCATAAGTGTAACACACCCAACCCCTTAAATACCATTTTAAGGAATGGGGAATCAAAAATCCACTCTCCTCTAACATCTCAGGTCCCATGTCCGAGGTATTCATCCTCTTCTTCTTGCCAAGATATTTCCAACCACTATTTCCATGCTCCAACCCGAGCTTTGATTCAGAAGTTATGCCCTTCCGAAGTTCTACGAGCCTCATTATTCAAAGGCCATGTGGTGCCCATGTGGATCCACGTCACACGTATCGTCTCCAAGTTCCTACATCCACGGTGGAAGCCCATCCACCATCTGATCCCATGATGGGGCTTGTTTGTCATTGAACACTTAAGCGAGGGGAGAGTTCGACGCTTGACACTTCGGTGTTGAATGCCTCTTTTCCGTTCTACGCGCAAATACTCCGGAGTCCCAAAGTTCGAGACTTCTGAAGGGTCCCCACTTACACATGGTGATGCGGCATATGCATATGTGACATTTAGATTGTGCATCTATTTCAGACAATTGAACAAAGTGACTATAAAGAACAAGTATCCTCTACCAAGGATTGATGATCTCTTCAATCAGTTGAAAGATGCTAGAATATTTTCAAAGATAGATCTTAGGCTAGGATACCATCATGTAAGCATTAAAGAGGAAAGACATCAACATGACCGCCTTCAGGACAAGGTATGGTCATTATGAGTTCACAGTGGTGCCATTTGGGTTATCAAATGTGCCAACTGTTTTCATGTTCATAATGAATGGCATTTTTTGAGAATATTTAGAAAAGTTTGTCATTGTCTTTTTGGATGACACCCTTGTATATTACAAGTCAGAAGAAGAGCATGAACATCATTTGAGGATGGTATTGCAAGTACTAAGAGAGAATCAATTGTATGCCAAATTGAGCAAGTGCTCATTTTATCAAAACAAAATTCACTATTTGGGCATATCATATCTTAAGAAGGGATATCAGTGGACCCTAAAAAGAGTGAGGCCATTAAAGGGTGGGAAGCACCTAAAAATGTAACAGAATTCAGATCCTTCATGGGTTTAGCTGGCTACCATAGAAGGTTCATTGTAGGGTTTTCAAGAATATCTCATCCCATCACTTCCTTGAAAAGGAAAGGGAAGAAGTTTTGATGGACAAAGGAATGTGAAGAGAGATTCCAACAATTGAAGCAACTGTTAACCAGTGCTCCAATTCTTAAGATTGCATATCTAGATGAAGATTTTGTGGTTTGCACAGATGCATGCAAAGACGGACTAGGAGGACTCCTGAGTCAGAATGGATTTGTGATATGTTTCGAGTCTAGAAATTTGAAAGAGCATGAAAGGATCTATGCCACTCATGATTTGTAATTGGTAGCCATAGTGCACGCTTTGAAGAAGTGGAGGCACTACCTCATGGGAAAGATGTTTGAGTTCAGGATAGACCATAATGGTATGAAGTATTTGTTTGATCAACTTACATTGAATGCTAGGCAGAGCAGATGGTTGGAATTCCTCTGTGAATATGAATTTGATATTAATCACATCAAAGGAAAGGAGAACAAAGTGTCTGATGCACTCAGTAGAAGAGTGCATGAACTACATCCTACAACTATTAGCATGTATCAGATGGATCTTAAAGGTAGAATTTCCGAGGCTACAAAAGTTGATTTGTAGTACATGGGATTGTTAACTAAATTGTAGCAAGGTAAAATGCAGTAGAAAGATGAATATTATGAATTGGGAATTGATGGAATTCCCTTGTATATAAACAAAGTTTATGTACCAAATTATCTAGAATTGAGGAGTGTGATTTTGAAAGAAATGCATAATGTGCCTTATGGTGGACACCCAGGATATCAGAAAATAGTTTCAGTAGTCAAGAAACAATATTATTGGCCAGTCATGAAGAAATAAATTACATAGTACATAGCCAAATGCTTGGAGTGTCAAAGGGTCAAGGCTGAGCATAGACACCCAACTAGGTTATTGCAGCCATTAACCATCCTTGAGTGGAAGTGGGAAGTGGTGACAATGGATTTCATCACAAGATTTCCCAGAACAAGAAAGAAACATGATGCAATCATGGTGGTAGTGGACAAGCTTACGAAGGCCACCCATTTTATTCCATTGAAGATTGCTCACAAGGAAAATAATGTTGCTGATATTTATATGAGGGAAGTAGAATGCTTGCATGACATACCCAAGACAATTGTGTCTGACAGAGACCCAGAGTTTACCTCAAAGTTTTGGAGAGGATTATTCAAGGGGTTTGGAACGAACCTAAACTTCAACACAACCTATCATCTTGAGTCATATGGACAAACATAAAGAGTAAACCAAGTGATAGAAGATATGCTAAGGATGTATGTGATGGAAAAACCATCTAAATGGAAAGATTATCTACACTTGGTAGAATTTTCCTAAAACAATGGGTATCGAGAATCATTGAAGATGAGCCAGTTTGAAGCACTTTATGGCAGAAAGTGCAACGACCCAGTAAGCTGGGACAACCTAGTTGATAGGGTAGTGGTTGGGCTAGAGTTGCTCAAGGAAATGGAAGAGAAAATGCTTAAGATTAAAGAGAATTTAAAGGCTGCCCAAGATAGGAAGAAAATCTATGCTGATAAGAACAAAACTCACAAGGGATTTAAAGTAGGGGATTATGTATTCTTGAAAGTGAAGGCCAACATAAGCTCCCTAAAGTTGGGAAATTTTTCAAAGTTGGCAGCTCGCTATTGTGGGTCATTTGAAATCCTAGAGAGGATTGGTCCAGTAGCTTATATGCTTGCATTGCCTACATCCATGACTATTCATAATGTATTTCATGTATCATTGCTCAAGAAGTATATAACTGATGATAATCATGTGATTGATTAGAATGTGATTCAAGTGGATCAAGAAGGAGCTTTGCAAGTGCAGTCTGTGTGCATAATAGATTGGAAGAGAAAGCAACTCTGGAATCGAGGAATAAATATTGTAAAGGTTCAGTGGACCTGGTACAGTCCCAAGGACACAACATGGGAGCATGAATATGCTATGTGGGAAGGGTACCCACATCTTTTTGAAGATTTTGGAAATCTTGTTGTTGTTGTGTAAATAAGTTGCACTAAGGAAAGTGAAAAAATAAGGGGAGGGGATTGTAACACCCCAAGGCTGAGCCCCTGCTGAATTGTAATTATGTTTATAGGTTGGTATTACGAGGAAAATCTCTCTATGTCTAGGGTAAACCACAACAGATGAAAATGACTACATAAATCAACTCTCTTCTCAAGTATGCTATGAAAACAAATATGCTAGAAAGAGAAGATAAAAGGCCTACCTTGTCCAGACATTCGATGAAGTCCACCATTGAGAACTTGACCCAAAGAAATATACCTGGAACTAATCCTCAACAACGAAGCAAAGAAAGCATATGGTGATAAAAAATGATGTTAACACATTCAATAACATAATCCATTAATAGACATGACAAATACGCCCATGGAATAATAATTCAAATATTTGCAAGATATCAATTAGATGGGAAAAGAGTATTTCTATTAATATATGATCAACGCAAGTGAAAGTGTTATATACTTCCATGTCAGCATGGTTAAGAACTAAGAAACTAAGTTCCTTCTTGCTGGGTCTCCACCACTTCAATCCTCCACCAAAGGCAAGCGCATATAAGAGAAATAATGAGGTTCTCAATAATCAAGGGAAGAGCTTGGGGGTTGAACACTGTGTTTAGACTTAAAGGAAAAAGGGATGCAGACTCAATATGAAGTAAATAAATTCTCTAGAGTAACTTTTCTCTCAAAGTTGAATTCTTTCTCTCCCTTTCCATAGCTCGAAATTGGCCCATTTATAGCCTTCAAAATGGAACTGAAGGGTCGAGTCGGGACATTTCCATTATATGGAAGGCCAAGGATCATAGATCTCCCATTGTGACATGGAAACCCGACATTAATTTTTATTTTTTGGCACAAATATCGATGTACGCAGGTTGTAGTGGTGCAACCTGCGTATACACATGTTGTATAGTAGGCAAGTTGAGGACATGTGGGAAAATATGTATTTTTAGCTCTGGGATTTACAAACAGGGATGATAAGTCTACATAGGGAAATGGAAAAAGGCCTTCTATGCAAGATTGCATAGGCTGAGGCAAATCTTGCTATAACAGTTAGTGAGACAAGTGTTTATAAGCAGGAAGACTTATGTGCTTATTAGGCCGAAGAGCTAGATGATAAGGACAATGAGCTTGATTTTGTGTATGTAAATACTCACATCATTAATAAAATTACATCGCTGTGTGTAGACCTTCCACAAAGAAAGAGTTATGGGGGACTAATCTCCACTAGGTAGGGAAAGGGAAGGGGCTAAGTGTCTAGGAATAGGGGCTAATATAGAGGGCTTATCTCTAAAGGAATACTATTATATTATTATTTCCTAAAGGCTAAGGTTTGACATAACCATGTTATCCTAAGTTCCTGTGGAAAGGGAATGAGTGTTAAGTGGAGCTCATGCAGCTTTAGGAAGACATGTGTCACCCTGGGTGCATGTAGCTTTTAGGTGGGAAAGTCAGCTCGTTGGGGGTTCTCGAGGAGGCATTCTCACCATCCTCATGATTCTTACGATGGTCACCACTCTACAGGAAGACATGCTCCCCACTAATGCATGCACACACTCACACAATGAGCATGACTTCCCTTATCGACCTCTAAACAAGCATGCACCTTGGGAACATGTAGTCATACTTGAGTTATCCTATGTATTTCCTACGAATCCCAATGCAACTGTATTTTCCTAAGCCCATGTTGTGTCTTAAAATTTGGTTCTTACTACCAACATATTTCCTTGGCTAAGCATGGATTTCTGCCATATTCTATGTCCTTACCCATTTTTGGTTGTTGTGATCACCTTGCCCGTGTGTTGAGGAGAGAGTGTGAAGAAATAGGTTGTTAGGCCTGGGAGAAACTCTCTCCAGGTGAGAAAGTGTGTTGAGGAAGTGAGTTCTTCTGGAGGGAGTCCCATAGTAGCTACAATACTCTGAGACTTCTGGTCCAGCCTATTGCTAAAGCCATGGAAGGGAGGTGGACAGTTGATGGAATTGTGATAGTGAAGGTGTACACTCCTAGGGTGAGACAGGCATGTGGGGAATGAGGGTCTGTGGGTTGTGGGCATAAGTGGCTCCTGGGAGAAAATCCTTCCTGTTGATCTGTGCAACTTCTTGTTGTCCTTTCCAAGCCTAGGAATCCCTTTCCCGATGTTTTTTAGTCCCAACTTGGGGGTGGCCCACTACTGAGTGTGATGAGCATCATGGTCTAAGGCTAGGAGGTTCATGGAAGGTCTACACGCAGTTGGTTGTCATTAATCAAAAGATAAGTACCAATTCTATGTTCATTTAGATGTTGTGTATTTGTACATGCTAAATTGATGAGTATTGTCTGTATATGTTGTTATATTTATGGTTCTATATGTGATTATTGCATGTATTCTTTTATTGTTATTTCTGCATTAAGTTGCGTGATAGTAGAACATAAATCATCTGTTAAATATTGGTATGTGTTATTTTCGCTTCCACATGAATAGGTGCATGAACAAAATATCAGATGTTTTCTCTATTTATTCCTGTTAAGTTTTATATATGAATATTTCCACAAAGTTATTCAATGGCATGGCCTGGCATATTGGTTTAAGGTTAGGAACGATCAAAAAATGGTATCAGAGAATAAAAAAAAGATACATTTGTTTAGGTAGCGTTACCCAACATAGGTTTGAGGTCCGAGGACATTACATGTTGTTTTCCACGTTATGGGCTTATCGCACAATAATCAAATCTGCCACCATTTTTACACCATTCCACCTCGTCCATGTGATCGTATCCACCCTCCCTATCGAGTGTGAAATCCCCACATTACGCACTACCATTGAGCTATTACCCGACACTACTCCAATGGAGCAGTGCCTGCTGACCCTAGATTCGCTGGATGAAGATTGTTAATCTTCATTACAGAACAATGAGGTAGCTAAAAAATGGTCCAAAGCCACCTTCAACCACCATGTCAACCTTCGCTTATTTAGCAAAGGGGATCTCGTCTTAGCCTACGATATCGCCCACAATACCCTCAACCATAGGAAATTTGAGTCATTATGGCATGGAACCGACATCATCCAACACTACCTCACTAAGGGTGCATACATCCTGGCCTCTCCAGAAGGCTACCCTCTCAAAGAACCCGTCAACGGGTTGTACCTAAAGAAGTTTTACACATGAGCGTAGCCATTTTACCTTAGATTTTTCTTTTTACACATTTGTATATTTTTTAGTTTTCTTTTCTGCCACCATTCCTCATGTCTGATNTCAATAACATAATCCATTAATAAACATGACAAATACACCCATGGAATAATAATTCAAATATTTGCAAGATATCAATTGGATGGGAAAAGAGTATTTCTATTAATATATGATCAACGTAAGTGAAAATGTTATAGAATTCCATGTCAGCATGGTTAAGAACTAAGAAACTAAGTTCCTTCTTGCTGGGTCTCCACCACTTCAATCCTCCACCAAAGGCAAGCTCATATAAGAGAAATAATGAGGTTCTCAATAATCAAGGGAAGAGCTTGGGGGCTGAACACTGTGTTTAGACTTAAAGGAAAAAGGGATGCAGACTCAATATGAAGTAAATAAATTCTCTAGAGTAACTTTTATCTCAAAGTTGAATTCTTTCTCTCCCTTTCCATAGCTCGAAATTGGCCCATTTATAGCCTTCAAAATGGAACTGAAGGGTCGAGTCGGGACATTTCCATTATATGGAAGGCCAAGGATCATAGATCTCCCATTGTGACATGGAAACCCGACATTAATTTTTATTTTTTGGCACAAATCTCGATGTATGCAGGTTGTAGTGGTGCAACCTGCGTATACACATGTTGTATAGTAGGCAAGTTGAGGACATGTGGGAAAATATGTATTTTTAGCTCTGGAATTTACAAACAGGGATGATAAGTCTACATAGGGAAATGGAAAAAGGCCTTCTATGCAAGATTGCATATGCTAAGGCAAATCTTGCTATAACAGTTAGTGAGACAAGTGTTTATAAGCAGGAAGACTTATGTGTTTATTAGGCCGAAGAGCTAGATGATAAGGACAATGAGCTTGATTTTGTGTATGTAAATACTCACATTATTAATAAAATTACATCGCTGTGTGTAGACCTTCCACAAAGAAAGAGTTATGGGGGACTAATCTCCACTAGGTAGGGAAAGGGAAGGGGCTAAGTGTCTAGGAATAGGGGCTAAGATAGAGGGCTTACCTCTAAAGGAATACTATTATATTATTATTTCCTAAAGGCTAAGGTTTGACATAACCATGTTATCCTAAGTTCTTGCAGAAAGGGAATGAGTGTTAAGTGGAGCTCATGCAGCTTTAGGAAGACATGTGTCACCCTGGGTGCATGTAGCTTTTAGGTGGGAAAGTCAGCTCATTGGGGGTTCCCGAGGAGGCATTCTCACCATCCTCATGATTCTTACGATGGTCACCACTCTACAGGAAGCCATACTCCCCACTAATGCATGCACACACTCACACAATGAGCATGACCTCCCTTATCGACCTCTAAACAAGCATGCACCTTGGGAACATGTAGTCATACTTGAGTTATCCTATGTATTTCCTATGAATCCCAACGCAACTGTATTTTCCTGAGCCCATGTTGTGTCTTAAAAGTTGGTTCTTACTACCAACATATTTCCTTGGCTAAGCATGGATTTCTGCCATATTCTATGTCCTTACCCATTTTTGGTTGTTGTGATCACCTTGCCCATGTGTTGAGGAGAGAGTGTGAAGAAATAGGTTGTTAGGCCTGGGAGAAACTCTCTCCAGGTGAGAAAGTGTGTTGAGGAAGTGAGTTCTCCTGAAGGGAGTCCCATAGTAGCTACAATACTCTGAGACTTCTGGTCCATCCTATTGCTAAATCCATGGAAGGGAGGTGGACAGTTGATGGAATTGTGATAGTGAAGGTGTACACTCCTAGGGTGAGATAGGCATGTGGGGAATGAGGGTCTGTGGGTTGTGGGAATAAGTGGCTCCTGGGAGAAAATCCTTCCTGTTGATCTATGCGACTTCTTGTTGTCCTTTCCAAGCCTAGGAATCCCTTTCCCGATGTTTTTTAGTCCCAACTTGGGGGTGGCCCACTACTGAGTGTGATGAGCATCATGGTCTAAGGCTAGGAGGTTCATGGAAGGTCTACACGCAGTTGGTTGTCATTAATCAAAAGATAAGTACCAATTCTATGTTCATTTAGATGTTGTGTATTTGTACATGCTAAATTGATGAGTATTGTCTGTATATGTTGTTATATTTATGGTTCTATATGTGATTATTGCATGTATTCTTTTATTGTTATTTCTGCATTAAGTTGCGTGATAGTAGAACATAAATCATCTGTTAAATATTGGTATGTGTTATTTTCGCTTCCACATGAATAGGTGCATGAACAAAATATCAGATGTTTTCTCTATTTATTCCTGTTAAGTTTTATATATGAATATTTCCACAAAGTTATTCAATGGCATGGCCTGGCATATTGGTTTAAGGTTAGGAACGATCAAAAAATGGTATCAGAGAATAAAAAAAAGATACATTTGTTTAGGTAGCGTTACCCAACATAGGTTTGAGGTCCGAGGACATTACATGTTGTTTTCCACGTTATGGGCTTATCGCACAATAATCAAATCTGCCACCATTTTTACACCATTCCACCTCGTCCATGTGATCGTATCCACCCTCCCTATCGAGTGTGAAATCCCCACATTACGCACTACCATTGAGCTATTACCCGACACTACTCCAATGGAGCAGTGCCTGCTGACCCTAGATTCGCTGGATGAAGATTGTTAATCTTCATTACAGAACAATGAGGTAGCTAAAAAATGGTCCAAAGCCACCTTCAACCACCATGTCAACCTTCGCTTATTTAGCAAAGGGGATCTCGTCTTAGCCTACGATATCGCCCACAATACCCTCAACCATAGGAAATTTGAGTCATTATGGCATGGAACCGACATCATCCAACACTACCTCACTAAGGGTGCATACATCCTGGCCTCTCCAGAAGGCTACCCTCTCAAAGAACCCGTCAACGGGTTGTACCTAAAGAAGTTTTACACATGAGCGTAGCCATTTTACCTTAGATTTTTCTTTTTACACATTTGTATATTTTTTAGTTTTCTTTTCTGCCACCATTCCTCATGTCTGATTTATCATCCATGTTATTGACAAATGCATTATTCAATAGCCTACCACATCAGTTACAGTGACGGTGCTAGTTGCTGGACCCAAAATCTCACTTCGATTGTTTGGGTCCTCTATACACCCTCACATGTGTTGCTCCACTCCAATGGCATATGTTTGGGCTCAGACACCAACAACCAAGATGAATATGATGCCATCATTGGTCTCCTCACCGAGGCCAGTCACTGCCACATTTGTCACCTTAACGTTCTATTAGATTCCCAACTTGTCATCCTACAGCTCAACAATGTATATCACGTTCGCGATCCTTACCTCTTTCTCAAACAGCTGCAAGTTAGACTATTATATCACAACTTTGATTCAATCACATTTACACATATTCCAAGACAATTTAATCAAATAGCAGATAACATGGCTAACCTAGTATTAGATTGGCATTTGTCACATTAAAACATCATTTCATATACATAAACATCATACATCTGTCACAACATATATAAAATACATCATAAGCATAAAAACATCAACACATGGAGACATAAATGATCCAACAAATGTATATCCATATATATATATATATATAAATCGTCAATGTCATCAAGTGTTTACAAAATACAAATACATCACCCATAGGCCAGTGAGTCCCCCCCACCACTATAGGTACAAAAATGGGTACCCCCTACCCTATAAAAAATGGGTATCAAMTACCCTGTATAAAATGGGCTCTTGAGCCTATAAATACATAACAATGGCACTCATGGTGCCCCTAGATCTCCCCCCAGKTCCTCTGTCAATTGGAGRCACCCCACCAGCTGGGGTCCCTCTAGGTCTAGAGGGMAACTGACYAGTCATCRCTTCCCCCACTACAATTGCTTGATGGATCAGGTCTGACCACTCCTCTGGTACACCCACACACTKCTCTAGGATCTCCTCATCCTAGATGTGGGCCCACATGGACTTAGGTACACCTTGCAACACCCGCTCAAAATGACGACGCAGGTCCTCTACCATCGCTCTGACCTTTGCCTGTGGCACATGAGCTGGTCCAACACCAACATCCTRTCATCTTCACCTCTGTCCTACCCTCRGCTCTATAAGCRATGGTTGCACTGGTCCTTGGCGAGACGGCTCCCCGTACACCCCCTACCTACATTCTAAAATCTTCCACACTCAATTACATGAGACCAAAGCCTCCATTTTTCAATCTATTCTCATCCAAGGGATCCTGGTCCTACCATCTACACATTCACATTCCCCATGACATCATCTGAACTTGGCCCCAAAGGAGCATATTTCTCACGTCACGTTCAGGTACGCATACTCAGGTTCAAATTTTATGAAATAGATGTCATATGTTCTTTATCATCAGATATTGTTCACGTCAGGTATTTGGTTTTCATATGTGTAGGTACATGTTCTTCAAAGTAACACAACCCCTTCAAGTATATGTTCAACACTGGCATCCATTTCCAGTTCACATCATCTCGGTTCTATTTGACTACACCCCCGTAGTATCATTATCCCTCCATTTCATCCACCATCAGTTTTCCCATCTGTAGATTTTCCTCCATTCATTTAACTCATACAAAAACCCACCCATGGGGCCCCCACCCTCCACCAGGCCTCTTTCTCAAACATGTGCCCTAACTGGCCAAGTCATCTTTCACTGGGGCACCCATTTCTGTATCTGTATACTCAACCCAAAAATTATTCTTTATTTCTTTGGTAATTGTAAAAAACCTTTTTTTCCAGCATTTACTTAGCTTTTTGTCATCACC
Source organism: Picea glauca (assembly GCA_000966675.3). NCBI lineage: Eukaryota > Viridiplantae > Streptophyta > Pinopsida > Pinales > Pinaceae > Picea > Picea glauca. The sequence goes on from JZKD02S2107876.1 coordinate 12,313, forward strand.
CTTGATGAACTTATTTTTCCTAGCAACACAACCCATGTCTCCCTTGGTTGGGGCATCCACTCTTTTTCAGTCCAAAATCATTCATGAACCTCGAGTATCCCAATTCCATGTACCCCAGATCTTTGAGTTTGTCCACTTTGTTAGCATCTGGCATAGTTTAACCCCATATCTAGTCGTCCCCCTGACACTAGATACAATTTTACGGTTGCTGCCAATCATCCTTCAAAAATTCCCCAACCAAGGGAAGTCTTGAGTCTCACCGCATCTTGACTTCGTTCATGTTACCTGTCAGTACCTAATATAATCTTAGTGGATTTCACGAAGCCCTTTGATTCTTGGAGTTGCGTCTCCCTTTCTGTCATCATCAACA
>JZKD02S2107876.1:12692-29876 GCA_000966675.3 Picea glauca
TATTAATGGATTATGTTATTGAATGTGTTAACATCATTTTTTATCACCATATGCTTTCTTTGCTTCGTTGTTGAGGATTAGTTCCAGGTATATTTCTTTGGGTCAAGTTCTCAATGGTGGACTTCATCGAATGTCTGGACAAGGTAGGCCTTTTATCTTCTCTTTCTAGCATATTTGTTTTCATAGCATACTTGAGAAGAGAGTTGATTTATGTAGTCATTTTCATCTGTTGTGGTTTACCCTAGACATAGAGAGATTTTCCTCGTAATACCAACCTATAAACATAATTACAATTCAGCAGGGGCTCAGCCTTGGGGTGTTACAATCCCCTCCCCTTATTTTTTCACTTTCCTTAGTGCAACTTATTTACACAACAACAACAAGATTTCCAAAATCTTCAAAAAGATGTGGGTACCCTTCCCACATAGCATATTCATGCTCCCATGTTGTGTCCTTGGGACTGTACCAGGTCCACTGAACCTTTACAATATTTATTCCTCGATTCCAGAGTTGCTTTCTCTTCCAATCTATTATGCACACAGACTGCACTTGCAAAGCTCCTTCTTGATCCACTTGAATCACATTCTAATCAATCACATGATTATCATCAGTTATATACTTCTTGAGCAATGATACATGAAATACATTATGAATAGTCATGGATGTAGGCAATGCAAGCATATAAGCTACTGGACCAATCCTCTCTAGGATTTCAAATGACCCACAATAGCGAGCTGCCAACTTTGAAAAATTTCCCAACTTTAGGGAGCTTATGTTGGCCTTCACTTTCAAGAATACATAATCCCCTACTTTAAATCCCTTGTGAGTTTTGTTCTTATCAGCATAGATTTTCTTCCTATCTTGGGCAGCCTTTAAATTCTCTTTAATCTTAAGCATTTTCTCTTCCATTTCCTTGAGCAACTCTAGCCCAACCACTACCCTATCAACTAGGTTGTCCCAGCTTACTGGGTCGTTGCACTTTCTGCCATAAAGTGCTTCAAACTGGCTCATCTTCAATGATTCTCGATACCCATTGTTTTAGGAAAATTCTACCAAGTGTAGATAATCTTTCCATTTAGATGGTTTTTCCATCACATACATCCTTAGCATATCTTCTATCACTTGGTTTACTCTTTATGTTTGTCCATATGACTCAAGATGATAGGTTGTGTTGAAGTTTAGGTTCGTTCCAAACCCCTTGAATAATCCTCTCCAAAACTTTGAGGTAAACTCTGGGTCTCTGTCAGACACAATTGTCTTGGGTATGTCATGCAAGCATTCTACTTCCCTCATATAAATATCAGCAACATTATTTTCCTTGTGAGCAATCTTCAATGGAATAAAATGGGTGGCCTTCGTAAGCTTGTCCACTACCACCATGATTGCATCATGTTTCTTTCTTGTTCTGGGAAATCTTGTGATGAAATCCATTGTCACCACTTCCCACTTCCACTCAAGGATGGTTAATGGCTGCAATAACCTAGTTGGGTGTCTATGCTCAGCCTTGACCCTTTGACACTCCAAGCATTTGGCTATGTACTATGTAATTTATTTCTTCATGACTGGCCAATAATATTGTTTCTTGACTACTGAAACTATTTTCTGATATCCTGGGTGTCCACCATAAGGCACATTATGCATTTCTTTCAAAATCACACTCCTCAATTCTAGATAATTTGGTACATAAACTTTGTTTATATACAAGGGAATTCCATCAATTCCCAATTCATAATATTCATCTTTCTACTGCATTTTACCTTGCTACAATTTAGTTAACAATCCCATGTACTACAAATCAACTTTTGTAGCCTCGGAAATTCTACCTTTAAGATCCATCTGATACATGCTAATAGTTGTAGGATGTAGTTCATGCACTCTTCTACTGAGTGCATCAGACACTTTGTTCTCCTTTCCTTTGATGTGATTAATATCAAATTCATATTCACAGAGGAATTCCAACCATCTGCTCTGCCTAGCATTCAATGTAAGTTGATCAAACAAATACTTCATACCATTATGGTCTATCCTGAACTCAAACATCTTTCCCATGAGGTAGTGCCTCCACTTCTTCAAAGCGTGCACTATGGCTACCAATTACAAATCATGAGTGGCATAGATCCTTTCATGCTCTTTCAAATTTCTAGACTCGAAACATATCACAAATCCATTCTGACTCAGGAGTCCTCCTAGTCCGTCTTTGCATGCATCTGTGCAAACCACAAAATCTTCATCTAGATATGCAATCTTAAGAATTGGAGCACTGGTTAACAGTTGCTTCAATTGTTGGAATCTCTCTTCACATTCCTTTGTCCATCAAAACTTCTTCCCTTTCCTTTTCAAGGAAGTGATGGGATGAGATATTCTTGAAAACCCTACAATGAACCTTCTATGGTAGCCAGCTAAACCCATGAAGGATCTGAATTCTGTTACATTTTTAGGTGCTTCCCACCCTTTAATGGCCTCACTCTTTTTAGGGTCCACTGATATCCCTTCTTAAGATATGATATGCCCAAATAGTGAATTTTGTTTTGATAAAATGAGCACTTGCTCAATTTGGCATACAATTGATTCTCTCTTAGTACTTGCAATACCATCCTCAAATGATGTTCATGCTCTTCTTCTGACTTGTAATATACAAGGGTGTCATCCAAAAAGACAATGACAAACTTTTCTAAATATTCTCAAAAAATGCCATTCATTATGAACATGAAAACAGTTGGCACATTTGATAACCCAAATGGCACCACTGTGAACTCATAATGACCATACCTTGTCCTGAAGGCGGTCATGTTGATGTCTTTCCTCTTTAATGCTTACATGATGGTATCCTAGCCTAAGATCTATCTTTGAAAATATTCTAGCATCTTTCAACTGATTGAAGAGATCATCAATCCTTGGTAGAGGATACTTGTTCTTTATAGTCACTTTGTTCAATTGTCTGAAATAGATGCACAATCTAAATGTCACATATGCATATGCCGCATCACCATGTGTAAGTGGGGACCCTTCAGAAGTCTCGAACTTTGGGACTCCGGAGTATTTGCGCGTAGAACGGAAAAGAGGCATTCAACACCGAAGTGTCAAGCGTCGAACTCTCCCCTCGCTTAAGTGTTCAATGACAAACAAGCCCCATCATGGGATCAGATGGTGGATGGGCTTCCACCGTGGATGTAGGAACTTGGAGACGATACGTGTGACGTGGATCCACATGGGCACCACATGGCCTTTGAATAATGAGGCTCGTAGAACTTCGGAAGGGCATAACTTCTGAATCAAAGCTCGGGTTGGAGCATGGAAATAGTGGTTGGAAATATCTTGGCAAGAAGAAGAGGATGAATACCTCGGACATGGGACCTGAGATGTTAGAGGAGAGTGGATTTTTGATTCCCCATTCCTTAAAATGGTATTTAAGGGGTTGGGTGTGTTACACTTATGATATCCTTGTTGTTTCCAATTCGAAACATATCACCAACATACAATATTACATAAATAAAGTTATCACCAACCTACTTGGAAGACAGACAATGATAATTCTTACTTCTGACAAGTCCTAGTCCCAATATATGAGTATCAAATTTTTTATATCACATTATTGGGTATTTATTTAAGCGATATATGGATTTTTCATCTTGCCAACTAGTTCTTTATTATCCTTCACTATGAATCCTTCATGTTGTTTCATGTATATTTCTTCTTCCATGTCCCCATGACCTTCTTTTCAAGTTTACCTTCTTCAACTTGGTGTAGCTAAGACCTCGTGGATGAATGCACAATCCACATGCAAAGAATATAACACATCCCCAACACTATAGACATCTCTTAGAATACCACTTTATACTCCTAAAGTAATGTAGATAGGCCTAGAGCATAATGTTTTGGAAGAGGAGTTGCCTCCATGTAGTATAAGTGAGGCATGAAACTAAAGTGACTCTTCTTCAACAGTTTAGAGATGTGTTTGGAGTCCACATTCTACATGCTCTTAGGTCCAAGTCATTTGAAATTTACCTCGCGATGATCTTGGTGGAAAGAGAGGAATTTCTCTAAATGGATAGTGGAGTAGCATCTATGGAATTAAGCCACTAAATACCCATAACAAAATCCTCCAACATCTATGAAATAAAAAGCATCCTTAATTCTATAGCCATCTAAAACAATTTCCACCTTGTGCACCACACCCTCAAATTGAATATGTTTGTGCCTTGGGATGCTTATGGGGAAGCATTCAAAGTATATATATGGAGGCCCAAATTCTTAACCTACTTCTTATCATGAATGGGTAGTGTACTAGTAGGACCAACTATCATAAGGACCCTCTTTTTTTATGGCATTAAATTTGAAAGTATATCAATTCTACCTAAATCAATGATGATAGAAAGGGATACCAAGGTTTATCATATTTCTAATGGTGCATGGGGATGGTCTTGTGCATTAGCGTCATTATTAATTGCTTTAAGAAGATGATCATCTATAGGTTTGTATTCTAAGTAAGTGGTATAGGTCTTCGACCATAAAAAAAATTGGGATATTTTAGGCATGACCCTTAAACCTTGATTTAGAGCATGTATGGAAAATTTTTGAGCTAGGATGGTTAGGATTTTGGTTAGGTCTAAGGTTAGGGGTTTTGTTCTATTGGGACTCAATATTTCCCTCCTATTTGGTCCTTCTATCATATGTATAACCATGTTTCACATAACTAAGTATGTTTATTTTAATAACCTCAATATGACTTACAACTCTTCTAACTACAATAATGGTTTTCTTATAAGTGTGAAGTTCAAACATTTTTTCCTTATTATGGACTTATGATCATGCATTTGATGTGTGTGTGTGTGTGTGTCACTTGATTTGAGAGATATTGACCTTGGTCTTGATGAAAAATGAACGAGCTAAAAATCGTAAGACTCATCCTAGTTGCTATCTAATCTTTAAGATAATGCATCTACAAAATCACTAAAATCCCCTCTAGGTATTTTAGCAATCCATATTTTCCCCCAAGTATGCATTTCCCCATTCATATGTTATAGCACCACATTCAACTTATCCTCTTGGTCATACATGTGTTTCACCTTGAATGTGATCTTAACCTTGCTTAACTTTGCAAGCACTTCCACTTTGCCACCAAAGTTTTATTGTGATGTCTTCATCTAGATGTTGTAAGTGGGTCTATGAGAGCTCCATGGTGATGATGATCTTAGAGAGATGTTACCTCGATTCTTGAGGGTTTAGATGGTCCTCTTTGTCTTGAAAGATTGAGTTGTGAATTGACGTTCAAGTTTTGTGGGTCCTTTTTCTTGCACCAAATGCCTCATTTCATCTACAAACTTCATGGAAGATTCATCCAAATATTCCTTAGTCTCACAAGCATGATACTTAGTCCTTGACTTTCTCTCCCCTCCCCGCCCACCCCCACTCCCCTTTTTTAGAATGAAACATAAGAAGATCAAAAATTTAGTAATCTCTAATACCAACTCGCAATAGTATTATTACCAAATGGAACCACTACTTCAACATAAATGGAAAATGGATAATAATAACATAAATAAGAAAGAAACAACAGGGGCACCTACATAGTCAAGGTATAAATGCATCAACAATTCCAAGTAATGTAGGAAGAGATCTCCAATAAACAACATAAATTGTTTTATTTGCATTGATCAAATGTAGGCACATACATTAGAGGTTGGGAACACCTATTTATATCCACAGTGGGGTAAAACCATCAATAAATCCCTTTACTAAAGACTTAGTTACTAAATAAATCATTAACGCCTTATTATACTAAAGTGACATTTTTATGAATATAACACTATTATAAAATCATGAGCATATACACAAATTGGCTCATGTACATAAATCCTAAAACCTACTACGAATGATGTGGTTAGGTACACAATGATGAGAATTGAGATGCTCCAAAAAGGGGTTGATATTTTTATCAAGAGTGACCATTAGTAAGGTTATACCCTTGAAAATGTCCACTACTTGAGAGTTCAAACCTTACAAATATTAACTTCCCATCACTTCTTTACTCTTGTAATGTGGATCTCAGATCTATTGGGTGCAACTATCCCTTAGATTTGGTCTTTTTGATCTAAGTAAGAAAATATTACCTCAAACCACACAACCCAAACAAAACCCAATTTAATATGAATATGATATGTAAACAACATTGGATATACCATTGGTCAACTCGCTAGAAAAAATCTTAACTATTACAGTGAGATTATGCTCAACTACATGATTATTCTTTTTGCCATTTTTACTTATCAAGCATAAAAATAAACCACATGATACAAATTATTTAACCGATGCAATATAAAATAGAAATGAAATATTAAAGGAACACATTGGAACACCATGCACATAATATTTACTATGAGAAATATGATGTGGGAAAACCTACAAAGAAATGAAGGATTGTACATTTCTTCTTAGTCAATAGAGAGTACAAGGGAAAATATAAAGATTATAAATCTTTTTTTGGAGCTATGAGACACTATGGTATGTTGCAATCCCCTATAAAGCACTCCTTCTCCTTTGTTTTTTTGTCTCTTTAATCCTCTTGGCAGGTGTTCTACTATGGGATATTGAATCCTACAATGAGATTCAAACCCCTTTCCCTCCTTTCTGATAGTGTTTAAACCCTTGTTTGGTCATGAGGGTTAGGTTTATATATTATGACAATGATTTTAGAAGTCTCTAGTAAATTATTGTAACATAACCAACCCCTTAAGTACCTTCTAAGGGATGGGGTGTCAAAAAATTTCAATTTTTACAACTAATTGTTTCTTCACTTAGACTTCGTAAATTTATTCTACTCATTCAAAGATTTCTAATGACTATAACTACACTCAAATTCAAGTTAGGGTTCAAAAGTTACAGCACTCCAAATTTTTCAACCCTTTTTACCCCCACTTCCACCTTAGTGCCACATGGCATCCACGTGGCACCCTGGTACACGTGTCATCCCATGTGGAACGGATGTGTCACCTGCCATGTACTACCTCAAACCCATGCTTTATCGAGCCTCCATACTACATTTTCAAAGATATAGAAACCCCTTTCATTTGAGTTCTTCCATTTTGAACCACTCTGAAACTCCGATAGCACCCACCTCGACAGATCTGATGGTCCTGGTGATTCGACAATCTATGGCTAAGATTTTGTCAGAATCTTAAATTCATGCATGGGTTAACAACCTCTCCAACCTCTTCGTATTTGGGGAAGTGGAGTCTAACTGCATACATCCAATAGATAAGATGGCCCATGGAAACTGACAATTAATGACTTTGATTTCATCAAAGCCTCCATTGAGCACAATGAAAAACACTTCTCTCACTTAACATTCGTAATTAACCTACGGACCTCAAGGAAATTGATGGTTGTCATGCATCAGGGCCATCCTCTGATCGACATTTTAGATTAATCTTTAGAGTACCTCCTCCTTCGTAATCACTTCCAACTTCGACCAAACCTCTCTGACAGATGACCAAGATCTGAAATTTTTAGGTTCAAAGGCTAATATTTAGCGACATGTCTTATGGGATAACATCAACAAGGTATACTATATATGGGCAGCCACATGTTCACTTCGGAACATGTTTCCACCCCTCATTGTCCTATTGTCACTCCACATTAGCCTCACTTAAATTAAAATCTACATGGTAGTCAAGTTGGCACCCATGACACGTGTCCCTACCCATATTTACCACTGGGCTTGACACGTGTCATTCAGACCACGTCATCCTTTGTTCCCAAAGTGTTACAACACCCTACAATGTGGCACAATTTCCACCTGAGACATGGACCCACCACATGTATTGATGTGCCATACACGTCATCATTGAGCACTCGGATTGTACTTACAGATGGTAACACCTATCTTCAGTGCATGAGTGGGGTGACATCATCCTCATCAGCATGACATCACCTTCCTCTTGGCTTTGTCCCAAAGGACCATCAAGATCTATAGTGAAAGATTCATCTCGACTCCTAATCATCTACAACCATGATTACTTCTCAGAGCCTCCCTTTCAGAGTGCCTTAACCAACGATACTCCGAGGACCTTACCTTGATGAACAGTTGAGATAATGTCTCATCTGATCATCGATTGATGGCCATGATTGTTTATCGGGCCTTATCTATTGAAGTATCTTTACCACCCCTACTCTGATGGCCTACCTCTGATGAATGGATGAGATCTTTTCAAATCTTAAATCGACGACAAAGGTTAAAAGTGAGGTTTAAGGCCCAATCTCATCCAACGAGCCCATGCTTGACTCACTAGTAAATCAACTATCACCATGTGTCAACTCTGTGAAATGTATACTACCATGCTAGCATCCCACGTAGCCATGATGTCATCCCCCTCTTGGACTCATGTTCATGATGGATCGTCATAGATCCAACAACTGATTTTTCTTCCTGGACATTGCTCGATCTATGTTCAAGGTTACTACTTAGGGTACACCCATTAGAGTCTCATTACTACCACCTACTCCAAGCCTTAGACAACAACCTAGATCCTCAGTAAATCTTCCTACATGAGGACCCCAAATAATGACCAGGATATCTCGATCCACCTTTGATTATTCAAAGATCAGTAATGACTCTAATTCTTGATAAGTCCTTGTACATTAGGACCTTGATCAATGGCCAAGATCGATTCGATGTGCTGAGATCGACAGTTGCAAATTTTTCCATGGAAAACACGATGTTCTACCGGAATATACAGTCTGAACTTGGACTTAGTGGCTCCATGATTTCTTCTAGGAGATTTCTAAGGCTACCGAGACTTCCAGAAATTCTTTAATTCTACTTCCATTAACTGACATATCTCAATTCTTGCTTTAATTTGTAATATAACAATAGAAGCACACATTAATTACATAGACTCTGTTCATGCACCCTTACACAGTCCTAGGCATTCTTGGCAACAAATATACATAAGTGTAATCCCAAAATCCATTACTCATGACTGATAAGTATAATTACCAGCTCCTGTGAAAATCTAGTAGCAATTACTCGATGATAATTTCAACAATAAATACTCATAACATGTAATATGTAAACATAGTCCCTATACAATTTTAACATTTGCATACTAAATATAAATAGCATGGTAAATACCCATCCAAGGAATACATAATAATTCATACAATAATTAAATCAAACACTGCATGAACACTTATCTAATATAAATGAGCCACCAACTGCTTGCAAAACTCTGACTTTCCTCCCATCCATAGACTCTGCTACCCACAAACTGACAACAAGTCACCCCAGAGTCGGGCTTAAAATCCACTTGGGAAAAAATGGATTCCTATCCAAGACTGAGTCTTCTAACATCAATAATGATCATATTTAAGTGCCAACTCCAGCTAGCTACAATCTCCAATTTCCCCACATGCTTTTCCACCTAGGGAGTGTGCCCCATCGGCTGCCCCACTTCCCTTTCGGGCTTCAGCAACAAACCATATAGGAAGTCTCTGAGACTTGTAGATACAATCGGCACCTTAGAAAATCAATTCACATCAATTATATCACCTGGAGAGAGTGGTTATGGGCCTAACAACCCACCTTTTCAACAACACTTCTCCCACCTGGAGAGAAGGCTTATGGTCCTGACAACCTTCTTGTTCAACTACCCAAGGGCCTAACAACCCGCCTCTTCAGTTCAACCTACAAAATAACACTACTTACAATAAGCTTATATATCTCCAGTACATAAAAGGATAGCAGCAGTCTATAATTCTCCCCCCTCCTCTACTGAGAATGGTGGATAGTATGGGGAAAATGCACTAAGTTTCGCCATTATATTTTGCATGCTCATGAGATGACACTTGTAACCTCACAAACCTCTCTTACACTCACTTGGTGGTTCATTCCCTTTCTTTGGGAACTTGGGATAAATGGATGTATCTCATACATTAAATTTTTCAAAAATATTAATAAGATATTCTCTTGGCTTAAACCCCTTAGGTTTAGCCCCTTTCCTAGACTCTTGGCCCCCTTTACCATTCTAGTGGAGTTAATCCCCCTTACTCATTTTTTGAGATGGTTTGCATTAGTGGTGTAATTTTAGTAGTATTCAAGTGATTACATAATATAGAGGATAGGCCCACAAGCCTTTTCGCATCTGGCTCACTAGCCTAATAATAACGTAGGTACTCTGGCCTCAAATTACATTTACAAAGGCACTATGGCCCCAAAATTGCATGGCTCACTAGCCTATATGCATAATTACAACTAGAATCAAACTAGGGATATTACATTCCCCTCCCCCTTATTTATGCACTGTCTGTAGTGCATTAAATACAATTTTCTTTCAAAATTCTTCAAAAATCTCCATGACTTGTCTACTGAAGCTTGTCATCCTTCTGGTCTTGTCTTCATACTTCCACTAGAAGTCTTTTCCTCTTTTCCATGGAGATTCTTCAGTAAAAATTCAACTCACTGGAACATTCTTATGATGCTTCTTCCTCACTGCACTCACCCCTTTATGCTCAAGTATCCCATCATTGATATAGAAGAAGACTTAAATATCCAGTTAACTAAAAAGGAAGAAACATGTCACATGTTGGAATTGGAAATTATCAACCTCAAAAAGAAGAATGAAAAGACAAAATCAATTGTCAAATTCCATAACAACTCGGTCATCATGGATAAGATCTAGAACAGACAAAGACCAACATATGACAAAATTGGTCTTGGGTAATATAAGAAAGAAGAAGGTGGAAAGTGGAACAACATTCACAAACATGAGAAAGGATTATCCTCCTCAAAATGAAAAAGTGCAATCACAAACCAAATACAAACCATGAAATTTGTTAAAGAAGGAAGCTATAAAAGTCAAAAACAAGAAACATGTACAAAGGCAAGATTCTCGTGTCACAACAGACTCGAGTACGAAAACACCTTCAATGGTTATTTTTTTTCTTGTAAAAACTTTGGTCACAAAGCATTGGAATGAAAGAGTCCTGAAAAGAAAAATTCAGGAAGGTCCAATAACTTAATGAGATGTTGGAGATGCAATTATGTTGGGCACACAAAAAAAATTTGTCATACCATGAGATGCTACAACTGTGATAAGTTTGGGCACAAATCCTAAGACTATAGGAAATCAAGAAGAAAGCCCATGAAAAATAATCCATACAAGTCAGAAAACAAATCTAATGAACTTTGGAAGAAAAGAAGAGAGGATAAATCTCAAAGGACAAATGTAGAAAATAAAAGTTCATCAAAGAGAGTGCCTTATGGAAATATATGGAGAAGAAAATATGAAGCATAAAGCAATAATGATGATGAATATCTTTCACCTAAAARTGAAGAAATTGATAACAATAAATTGATGGATGAAACTCCTAATAAGGAATGTGAAATTCAGAGCTTTTCATATGAAGAGGAACAAGCTCAAGGAAGAAGAATTTCTAAAGAAGAAKATGAAGAATATTATGGTGCACAAAACAGTGGTGATGATGATGAACTCTCAAAATAAAATCAATCTGTAGAATAGTGTGATGAATAAAACAAATAAAATCTGAAGAAGAAAGCAGCAAAAGGAGTTCAAAATATATAAAGACAGAGTATGAACAGAGCAAAGTTATTAATGATATGAAAGAACATTACATATCTCTTGGAATCAAAGAACTAAATAATATCAAGAAGAAGAAGAAATAGATCAAGAAGATCAGTAAGATTCACACCCTTGTCCGTTATGACAAAGGAGAAGAAAGTAAAACCCTATTTGAACACAAAAATCCCAAGAGATTGAGATAATAGATAAAACATTCTAGGGGGGAGGAAGCAGTAAAACTTTTATTTCCTTTTTCATTGATGTCAAAAGAGGAGAGATAAACAATAAAAACAAAGTCCAAAATAAATGGGACAAAGACAAAGGGAGCATCACCTCGGGGGGAGAATCACCTCAAGGGGAGCATCATCTCAGGGAAAGAAGAGAAATATTCCCTTTGTCATTGTTGTCAAGGGGGGAGAGATAAAGAGTAAACCCAAGTTAGCTCAAAGGACTCAAAATACAAAACACAATTTACATGGGAAGTAAGATTGTTTAACTAAGGTTGCCATCAATAACAAAGGGGGAGATTGTTGGCAATTTGGTTGTCATTGATGTCTACCTTGATAAATAGGTGAAGTATCATTGATTGATTGGTTTAAGAAGCATTTTCAATATTGGACATATTGTTATGAAGGTGACTTGAATGTTAAGCATTGTCAATATTGGACATAATGTTATGAAGGTGACTTGAATGTCAAGCATTGTCAATATTGGACATAATGTTATGAAGGTAACTTGAATGTCAAGCATTGTCAATATTGGACATAATATTATGAAGGTGACTTGAATATCAGTAGAAATATAATATTGACTAATATATTGTATGATCTTGATACACTCATCCTATATTTTATAAGGTTGAGAATGTGTCATTAACATTCATGCAAAAAAGAAGAAACTGTGAAGAAATTGTCCATATAAAAAGGGTAAATGGATAATCCAATATGGATCCATACAAATCACAAATAAAGAAGTTAATAAGACATGATTCCTAAAAAGTGCTTCAGAAAATCTCAATTGAAGAAGAGACCAAAGATGAGACAGAATGTCAATGGTGGATGGTTGGTGAAGAAACATTGACACCATCGAGCCGCAAGTCGATTCTATTTAAAAAACAATAAGGTCGATTATCTAGAAGTTGATCGACTGCAAGACGATTCGACCGACTGCAAGCCTGTAGATTGACGGAAGTTGGAGAAGACAAATCGATCGATTTCAAGACGAATCGAGGACAAGTCGACCAACTAAAGGTTGAAGTTGAAGGAAAATTGAATCGGGAAATAAAAGTCGGCCAAATCAAGTTGAGATGACCAAAGTCGAATTTCTCAAGTGATTTTCTTCCAAGTCGAGTCGGTCCAAGAAAGAAGTAACCTAAAGGTCGAAATTGAAGAAAAATTAAATACAAGTCTGGTTGAGGCTGATGAAACATATGTCGACTAGAATTGAAATACTCAAGTTGGAATTTCTCCTAGTTGAGTCGACCAAAAAGATGTTTGTCAGTCGAATGAGGAAGCAAATACGAAAAAGGGTGAAACCAAGTCAAATATTTAGTTACTAGCAACTAAGAGGGAACAGATTTTAATATAACCATCAAGTAAAATGTTTACAAGTTGAGTTTAAATAACCACTAACAAAGGAGATATGTGGAGGTCGATTTAGACATTCACGAAAAGGTAATATGTACTAAATCCAATCTAGCATCCGATGGCGAAAGGAAAATCTGGGCAAGTTGTCTTCAATGAACCGCATGTACCAGCCACCTCGAACACTTTATGGGGAAATTTCTCATGTATCGGCTAATTGGGCATGTTCTACAAAAAACCCATGTCGTAGAATTTTAAAATTCATTTCCATCACTCCAGAATCTTCATACGAAAATCGTTGTCTAAATTAGTGTACAAAAATCAATTAATAAAAGTTACCATTTGTGTTAATTAAATGAAGGGGTGCAATTTTTCATTCCAAAAGGACACATTGTTTCAAAGTGGCACCCTTTGGAGGACTATATAAGTAAAGGAATATGAAGGGAAGAAAGTGTCTTGGTGGATATATATATATGGATTGAATGAAAGTTCATTCTATCAGGTTGGTGCCTATTTACAAGATGAGTCTTGTCATGAGGATTGGATTCCTCACATCTCAGTTGGTTCTGAGATCAACAAGCCAAGTCTATTTATGAGGGTTGGATTCCTCATTTCTCAGTTGGATCTGAGAACTACAAGTTGGGTCTTGTATCAGAGAGTTGGATCTCTCATATTTCGTTGAAGTTGAAGATATTAAAGGATTGATTTTATTTGTATTCATTCAAGTTAAATAAATAAAAGAATGATAGTTTATCTGTTTCATATGGTTTTTGTTATACATGTTTATGAATAATTAATTGAACTTCATATATATTATTTAGTTAATTTAGTTAATCTATGAAAGTGTGAAAAGTATCCAAAAAAATTAGACATTGATTCACCCCCCCCCCCTCTCTCAATGTCAGTGTGTGTTTCAACAATTGGTATCAAAGCAGGTTCCTTCACTATAGTTTAACCACTCAATTTTTCAGAATAGAACAATTGGTATCATAGTAAGGTTTCTTCAAGGAAAAGCAGTGTAATCACTAGAAGGAAGATCCTACTAAACACATAAATGGATGAACAAATGTCTCTCTCCACAAATGAAGCTCCTTTATTTGATGGAACAAACTACTCTTCATGGAGGGAAAGAATCAAAATATATATGAATTCAAGAGGATCTGGATTTTGGGACTCAGTAGTAAGTAAGCATTGATACTTAACTACCTCAACGAACAAATCCAAAATAGAAAAAGAAGCAAAGAGAAACAATTCAATGGCATTAAAAGAAATCTAGAATGGACTGTGAGACTGAATCAAAGAAAATATGGGACATTGCATCTCTGCTAAAGTATTATGGCTCCAACTAGAGAATTATTATCATACTAAAGTACAAAACACATAATAATAAGAAAATACCATCAAGGAATTGATGCAATCGCCAGTCATCAATAAATAATACAACTCAAACAAGGATTTGATGCAATCCCTAGTCATCAATAAATAAGACAAGTCAAACAAGGAATTGATGCAATCCCCGATCATCAAATAAGAAGACACTCAAACAAGGAATTGATGCAATCCCTATTCACCAATGAAGAAGACAACTCCATCAAGGAATTGATGTGTACCTTAGTAATCACTCAAGAAAAAATATTGAATCTTAAGACTGATGTTATAGTTGCATTAGAAGATATTTGTATGGAACCAGGAAATGGTATATATATTGAATTTCATGTGGAGGCTCTTGACAATCTCGAATACACAACTATGTGCACTCTAGAAGCATTGGAGAAACTTCAAAAGAAAGATATGTTTCTACTACAACAGTTGGATCAATCTAACAACCATGAAGAGAAAGAACAAAAGATTCAGCTAGTAGACAAAGAACAAGAGATCAATAGATTAAAGACTGAAGTTGTTGATCTCACAAAATAAATGAACGAGTTGAAGGCATATGACATAATCAATAAATGCACAAAAGAATTAGAAGAAACAAAAGAAATGATCAATGGTCTAAAGACTCAAATTGAAGAAGCTAAGGAAAGTGAAGAAACCCTAAAGACCCAGTTAACTAAAAAGGGAGAATCATGCCACACGCTAGAATTGGAAGTCATCAACCTCAAAAGGATTCAGCTAGAAAACATGGAAGAAATCAAAATATTGAAGATTGAAGTTGTTGATCTAACAAAATAAATAGAAGAGTTGAAGACGTATCACAAAACCAATAAATGCATAGAATTCTTGGATGAGACAGAATAAATAGTCATCAGTATAAAGACTCAACTTGAAGAATCTAAGGAAATAGAAGAAGACTTGAAGATCCAGTTGAATAAAAAGTAAGAAACATGTCACATGTTGGAATTGGAAGTTATCAACCTCAAAACAAAGAATCAAAAGGCAAAAGAAACTGTCAAATTCCAGAACAACTCGGCCATCCTGGATAATATCTAGAACAATCAAATACTAATCGATGACAAAAATAGTCTTGGGTACAATAAGAAATAAGAAGGTGGCAAGTGGAACACCATTCACAAACATGAGAAAGGATTATCCTCCTAAAAATAAAAAAGTGCAATCACAGACCAAATACAAACCATGAACTTTGTTAGAGGAAGCTATAAAAGTAAAAAAAAAGAAACATATCAAAAGGCATACTTCTCATGTCACAACAAACTCGAGTATGGAAACACCTTCAATGGCTATTACTTTTCTTGTAAAAACTTTGGTCACAAAGTATTGGAATGAAAGAGTCCTGAAAAGAAAAATTCAGGAAGGTCCAATAACTTAATGAGATGTTGGAGATGCAATTATGTTGGGACCACAACAAATTTTTTTCATACCATGAGATTCCACAACTGTGATAAGTTTGGGCACAAATCCCAAGACTACAGGAAATCAAGAAGACAACCTGTGAAAAATAATCCATACAAGTCAGGAAGGAAATCTAATGAACTTCGGAAGAAAGGAAGAGAGGATAAATATCAAAGGACAAATGTAGAAAATAAAAGTTCATCAAACTGAGTGCCTTATGGAAAGATATGGAGAATAAAATATGAAGTAGAAAGCAAGAAAGATGATAAATATCTTGCACCTAAAAATGAATAAATTGATCACAATAAATTGATGGATGAAACTCCTAATAAGTAATGTGAAATTCAGATCTTTGCATATGAAGAGGAACAAACTCAAGGAAGAAGAAGATGAAGAAGATTATGGTGGACAAAACAATGGTGATGATGATGAACTCTCAAAAGAAAATCGGTATGTAGAATAGTGTGATGAATAAAACAAATAATATATAAAGAAGAAAGAAACAAAAGGAGTTCAAAATATATAAAGACGGAGTATGAACAGAGCAAAGTTATTAATGATATGAAAGAACAATAGATATCTCTTGTAATCAAAGAACTAAATAATATCAAGAAGAAGAAGAAGAAATATATCAAGAAGATCAATAAGCTTCACACCCTTGTCCATTATGACAAAAGGGAAGACAGTAAAACCCTATTTGAACACAAAAATCCCAAGAGATTGAGATAACAACTAGCACATTCACAGGGGGAGAAAAGCAGTAAAAGTTTTCTTTCCTTTGTCATTGATGTCAAAAGAGGAGAGATAAACAATAAAAACAAAGTCCAAAATAAATGGGACAAAGACAAGGGGAGCATCACCTCAGGGGGATAATCACCTTAAGGGGACCATCATCTCAGGGTAAGAAGAGAAATATTCCCTTTGTCATTGTTGTCAAAGGGGGAGAGATAAAGAGTAAAACAAAGTATGCTCAAAGGACTCAAAATATAAAATACATTTCGCAAGGAAAGTAAGATTGTTTTGCTAAGGTTGCCATCAATAACAAAGGGGGATATTATTGGCAATTTGGTTGTCATTGATTTCAACCTTGATAAATAGGTGAAGTATCATTGATTGATTGGTTTGCGAAGCACTGTCAATATTGGACATATTGTTATGAAGGTGACTTGAATGTCAAGCATTGTCAATATTGGACATAATGTTATGAAGGTTGGACATAATGTTATGAAGGT
>JZKD02S2107887.1:21972-33612 GCA_000966675.3 Picea glauca
TCTCCAATTAGAATCCTCCTAGATCATTAAAACTCAATAGGTCATTTGTGGACATCAAAACTAAGACTTGTACAAAGACCCTAAATGAATGAAGTAGAATTTTAAGAGCAATAAAGATAGGCTCCCTATTCTCAACTTGTCACCAACAATGATTAGTTGTTCTCTAATACCTTTAATCTTGGTAAGCCTTAAGGTGATCTATCACTGGATCACCTTCTACCATCTTCAAACTATATGATTAGTTCCTCAAACAAATAATGCGTATCTCATTTGAGGCCTCATAAAATGCCTTCAGTGTCTGCAAAGATTCCCGAGACTTGTGTATATCTTGATTCTTACATATGAAAATAATACCATTTGTCATTGCTATTCTAAATAATACCTTTAATCTTGGTAAGGTTATCTATCGCTTAATTACCTTCTACCATCTTCAAACTATATAATTGGTTCCTCAAATAAAGAATCTTTGTCTCATACAGACCTTAGAGTATTTTTCCTTATGCATGATGGTAGTTTTGAGTCTTGACCTTCAAATTCTATTTCTTATGGAGGATGGCATAAAAATGATCCAAATTTGAAGTTGTAGTGGGTGTCAGTCTTGAGTATATTTTGAGCATTTCTCTTTTCCAATGTCCCCGAGGTATTTCTCCTACTATGTGGTGACTATCTTTCAATGCTTTATTTAGTAAACCAACAGTCCCTTTGTTTTTTGACAACATATTTTTGTTAGGGTGGCCACTCTTTGGCTCTCTTTTGGTGCCTATTTTTTCAACTATTTATCTTGCCTTCAAATTTCTTTCTGAATGTTTCCCTTCAATGAATTATCTCTTCCTTCTACTAGGATGTTCCTTTAGCTGCCAATCAGTGTTTTCTGGCCAACAACAATGGTTAGGCATCTCTAGTATTAACGCGATTCTCTGTCCTCCTCAATAGTAGTGAGCCCTACTTCATTTATCTTCCTTTCTCTATTTATATTTTGGAAAACATTGTTTTCACTTTGTTTTCCTAGATTGGACAATATCCTCTCTTTCAATGCTTTTCCCTCTTAACTTCTACAAGATGTTTTGAATCAAAATGGAAGCTAGGTTGTAACTTTCTAAAATATAATTTCAAACACATAAAATCTTACCAAAGAAAGCTTGAAGGAAAACATTCACAATCTTTTGTATGTTTGGTGCTCTCCTCAAGTGGTGTGCACCACCCCTTCAACTCAATTTATTTTCTCAGGCTCTCAAAAAGACTTCCACTTTGATAGCTTCTTGTTTTTTTTGGAGAAAACTTGCACAAGAAACAAGAACTTCCACAATAAACTTTCATCTTTTTCTATTGATTTGGAAAATGAATTTGTAGTACAAAATTTCTTATCAAAATTGGTTGTTGAGGATGAGTTTCTTCTATTTTGTTGAGGTTCAAAGATGATTGGAGATAAGATAAGATAATTTTATTAATGTCCAACAAATGACCATAAAATTAGTGCAGCGGGACTAAAAGGTATGCCAACAATGTGGGAGTGAAAGAAACTTCTATATCAATACTGAAAGCAAAAGAAGGTGAAAGAAAGGAAGCATAACCAAGTGTCTAACTTTTGACGAGGAAATTGACCGTCCGTCAACTGAGAGAGTGGAACCGGTCCGGGGTTGTCTAATAACCCAAGCCATTTGGAATGAACCACCCTGACTGGTTTAGCGGCTCCGTTAGCCGATCTAAGGTCCTAAGAAAACAAAAAAAGAAAACTAATCTAAACTAACTAAAAACAAAATGAAACAAACTAATAAACTAATCTAACTAAAACTAAATAAAACAAACTAAACTAACTAACAATAAATAAAACAAACTAATAAACTAATCTAATTAAAATTAACTATTAAAAAAACTAACTAATCTACTATCTCTATACATACAAACTACTAACTAATACTATACTAACTACTATCTGAAATATAACTTATTCACAAAGTATACAATATCTACAATTCACAGATTTGAGTAAAACCTGAAAAAATTCATTTGCTTTCTGCCCTAAGACAGAGAAAAGTATTTTTTGTTGATTTTATAATTTTATAAACAAGAAATAAGACAGAAAACTAACAAAACTAAACTACCAATATACTAACTCGAACTACAATTCTAACTAAAAATATATCTAACTACACTACTAATAAATACACTAAACAAATAAACAACAAACAGACCTGGAAACGCTCTAGATTTGTCCTGTGTATGATGACTTCGAAGCTGGTCGGAGGAAGGAAACTCGCACCAGATAATCCAGAAGCTTCTCATAAACGATAGGCTGCAATGCTCTTTGAGTTATTTACAAGACAAACAAGACATAAAAATCATAACAATTATATGATTATAAATCTCTGCTATAAGGTAAACCTGTTATGCAAAAACTTATACTTAATAATCCAATTAATGAAGAAGATAAATCTATCATTCACAAACTGAATCAAGTAATTGCTATGTTTTTAAATACTGGAAGAAATCAGATATGGATTATATTGATTAATCATATCAGTTGCAAAAGATTAAGATAGCTAAAGTAGTCATTAACCAAATGCAAATTGATACACATAAACATGAAACAAAATATTGATATTATGAAAAGCTAAAGCTGTAACAGAACATCAATTTCTGCCTCAGTCTGTATTAAAATTCCATATCCTTGTTCTCCCACCAATGAGGATGATCATTATTACAAAAATTATAAGTATTTATAATAATAAAACTGTTTACATGAAATCTGGGATATATCCCAAAATTGCCTAAACTAGGAAATTAAAATGAAACCAAAACATCCAAATATCCTCTAAACTGTCCATCAAATCCAATGCAATTTCGAATTCACCTTAAACAGGTCAGAAATAAACAAATTAGAGAGATATTTTATTAGTAAAACAATAAAAATTTAATTCTACAGACTTAGCTACAGAATCATCTGATTTTGTAGCTAGTCTAAATGAGATACAGAATCAGAATCAGAATCGATTCAAAATATTTTAAAAGAATTAAATCCAATCATATTCCAATAATCATTTTAAAACGAATCATTTGAGATTAAAATGATTTTATCATTCAACATTAAACAGGATAAAAAATGATTCAACTGAACACAGAGATAGGAATACTCTGTTGTTTTGTTACCACAAAATTGGGTCCACAAAGTCATAATCAAAAAATAATAAGATTGTTTCATATCCGATTGAAACTAATAATCAAACATATCATATGAGACTGTTAAACAAGAGATACGATCAATCCAACATAATCATTTTCCAATCGTTATAGCTGTAACGATATAGTAAAAGATTCAGATCATTTAATTGAATACAATGATCTGTTTTCGATTATAATCATAAATCGGGCAAATGAAATCATATGAAACAGAGTCATAATCATTCTTCAACAAATCAAATCCATCTTTTATGAAGACGTTTTAATATTCAATCGAAAACAAAACAAATCTGAAGCCTTTCGTTACACCCGTGAATCAAACAGGATTATCACGATAACTGTATAGAAAACGAATTAGGTTGTGAACAAATCCAAACAATAATTGACTCATAACAAAATCATAACAGGATTAATTGAACAATATTTATTATGGATTTCGATCGTTTACCATTGCACCATAAGCGAACGAGATCGATTAATTTTGATCACAAAGGAATCATATCAGGGTTTGACCAATTCATTTCACGACTCACAGGACAAACTTGCTAAATTAGAACCAAAGCGAATCGATTTAGCTAAGATTTCCACACAATTGTTATGATTCAGGTTCATTTTTGATTCGGGTGCGAAGGTTATTTGAGCGTATTGTTTTTATCAAAGAAACAAAGTCGTTATCCTTAACTCAGAAACAATCAAAGATAGAACATCACATGACACATCATCGTAACAAGTATCTTCCCGAAGACATTTACCAGTGTTAGAATATCAATGATAATGAAATCGAATCCGAGAAAGATTGTAACAATCAAACTTAATCAAACCATTTACCAACCATAGCACATGGATGATAACCAAATCAAATCCGAGCAAGATTTCGTCGTAAACTGAATATGAAAAATCTCTTTTTCAAATCGGATATAAACCAACTCATTTGAAGGCAAACAATCAAACAAATTCAAACGAAGATCACTCAAATCCAATCAAAATATATTGATTTCTATACTGGGGATAATCAGATTGTATATCGAACCAAAATTCCTTTTTATTCAAAGCAAAGCTATATATAGAATGCACGCAATATAACAGAGCTATTCACAATATGAACAGAACTGTTTAAAAACTGAATACAAATCATTATAACAACCTAGATTATTTACAAACAAAACAATATCAAATTTTCCATACCTGTGTAGCGACGAGGTT
Source organism: Picea glauca (assembly GCA_000966675.3). Lineage (NCBI taxonomy): Eukaryota > Viridiplantae > Streptophyta > Pinopsida > Pinales > Pinaceae > Picea > Picea glauca. Next base: position 26,353 of record JZKD02S2107887.1, read on the forward strand.
GCTTGATTATACCAGCTTGGAGTTTACAATAGCCGTGGCTGATTCCACGTTTTTGAACAGGATAGAACCAATTGTCTTCTATTTCTTGTCCACGGCTTGGAGCTTGGCCTTTTGACTGGTTAGCAGTGTAATCTGGTCTTGCAATGACTGAATTCTTGATTGGAGTACCGACACATCAATATAATATTGCTCTAACCATGAATTGCACTGATCATAGGGTGACTGTGTAGGTTTAGATAGAGCAGGCGAGGGTTTAACCAAATGATCGAGGGTTTCACAAGGCACTTTAATACCCAGGTAGTTAGGGTCGTCCTTTAGGCAGGGGGGTAGGTTTGACACAAAATCATAAGGGGGTTCATGACACAAACCTTGCGAATAGGGGTATTCGCTGGCCAAGAAATGCTCCTCTTTCGAATCGGAGTCCTCACTCAAGACGATAGGGTTTGGCTCAACAGGGGGTTTTGGCTTGTTCCTTGCCATCCGAGAAATGAGCCGTGCATTCCTTTTCCCTTTAGCATTTGCAGTGAGGTTTCCCTTGGGCCTTTTGTTCATGAGCTTTTTGATAGCCTCTGCACTCTTAGTTGCAGTGTCGGGTAAGTCGATAGGAGGGTTGGTCGAGGGTTTAGGTAGTAGGAGGTGTAAGGGTACATGTGGTTCAACCTTAGTCTCAGTTACCACAGGTTTATCAACCTATACAGGGTCGGTGTCTTCAAAGCCATTGCGGGCTATGAAAGCCTTCCATCTGTCACCAAGAAATTCAACTGATAAAAAATGATGAGCTTAATAAGCCCATGATGAAACAGGCGGTTGTCGGCCTTGTGCCTTTTATACTTTTTGGACATTTTATACAAGCTCCGATGAAAATAGAACGACATGTTTAGAGGATAACCTATGAAAATCATCAATAGACGTAGGTGGTAAAGGAAGACAAGCTCGTAATGACCTTCGCAGGTCACAAACTACTTGATTATCATTAATAAATCATGCCATCGTTGCTTAATCATAGTCACGGGCATACCTCTATCGCAAGAGGTGATTTTTCATGATTCAAATAACAACGTCCATGGCACTTCCTTGACCTTGCAATTCTTAAACCAACGTTGTCCAGAAATAGATAACCCCGTGGCCGAGCTGATGAACTGTTCATCAATATCTAACTATACATCGCCTACTTTGGCTCGACATCCATCGAAGGTCATGGAAAACTTTCGAGCTACGCAAAGGTTAAAACCCTCAAAACGTTTCACGAAGGTAAGCCATCCACTATCTGCCAAATCTTGGTGGGCATTATCAAACATCAACAGGGCCTGGTTTCCATTGGGTTCAACTCGCACGACTGGTGCCATAGAGCTGAATGCAAGGTAAGGGAAGGGTTTGAATTCATCAATTCATACAGGGCAAGGCTACCCAAACCAATAGCAATGAACGAGCAAAAGGGGTAAGCATTAATGCGAGCATGCGAAGGTGGTGGAGTCTGCCATGCATAATACTCATTATCCAAGTACAACCGCCAAACTTCATTGTTGTTTACTCCATAATAATAGTTCAACCATTAAATCATGCGTACAACCAATGAAATGAAATGTGTATACCAATATGCGCCAACACTATGCCATAGTGTTTTAAACACCCGACATACAAATCAACACCAAAATCAACTATGCGCAAATGTATTGATTCATATAAACAAAGTTTAACCAAGTTGCCAAAATGATATTCATATTAATTGACAAGCCAATAAGTTATGAAAAGATTAACATAGGGATTACATCATATATATATAAAGAATTTAATCAAACCCCTATGCATTTCATAGAATCAATGATCAGGCAAGTTATATAAAGTGCAAATCCAAATGCTAAATGCCTTCAATAAAACCAAGTTATACAATCAATCGAAGTATGAGAACCGAGCCAATCATATAATGATTAATGAAAGGTAAGCGCAATAGAAATATCCAAAGTTCAGATAATGATCCAAAAACAACTTCAAAAGGAGAAGTTTTCACGCTTACAGTTGTGAAAACCTAACGAAGACAAAAGTGTAAATGTCGCAAGAAATGAAAATGTCGTCTATTTAAAAAAAATGCGACGAAAACTTTATGTTCACAAGACATAGGTGTAGGCAGCTTATAGGATCATAGAAAAAAGTGAATTGGCTGCCAACAATGGTGACACATTGGTAGAAGCAGTTATCTTTGTCAAAAGAAACAAATTCAGATTAGGATAGCGAAGATAACTTAAAAATAACAACCAGAAAATCATACAAACATCATCATTAACCATCTTTTCCAGCAATGTTTCAAAAGACAAAAACCAATAACAGTCTTAAGATCAATAAGTCACGATATTAAAGATAAAATCCCCAATACTGTTGGCATAGCCACTGCTTCCAACAGACGTCCATAGCCTCGACAGTGTTTCCATTTAACCCACTCTAACATCTGTATCCTGTCAAGAAGTTCTGGATCAGAATAAAGGACATTAAAGAGGTTTCTTTTCTTTTTGCAAATTTTCATGTACCCGACATTGCTTTGCTGCCAGCGGGCCTGTTCAGTACCCCGACAAAGTTGTCTTGGTGCCATGCATGCATTTTCCCGCTGCCAGCAGACCTGTTCAGTATCCCGACGGGTTTACAAGCACTTCCCACAACTCTTATTCATAATTTATTTTGTTTTTCTTTTATATATATATAGCCGAGTGGGGTGACGCTGAAAATCTTGATATTTTTAACATATTTTTTGAGACCTCATTAGAATTTTTTAGCATTGTCCTTTATTTAGCTCCAGAGATGTTTTATTTACAAAACAACTTCCTACGACAGGGAGACATATTTTGAGTCATTCCTTTACGGAAAAGGGACAGCGTAAAAAGATAATAGATGATCATGGAAAGCTTTGCTCAGAGATTGAAATCAGTAAACTTATTTCAAACAACAAAATTTTCCAACACAGATATCAGTTTCAGAGATATACCATTGATGTTTGTACAATTTTTTCAGAAGTTATTTCAGAGAAGAAATTTTCTATCGTCTTTGTCTGAATAGCTCAGTGTACAGGTATGTATATTTTTGGAAAAACACAAATTGATAAATTCAAATCAAAATCAAAAAACAAAAACAAACGAAAAAGAAAACAAAATGAAATATTTACATAATATACAAGGATAGTTATCAAGCAAAGTATCTTTTCAGGGCTTGGCCATTCACCGGATAGGTGTCAAGCTGCCCTTCAAGATTCTGCAATCGAAAGGAACTAGGACCCAACTTTTCAGCAATTAAAAATGGTCCAAGCCATAAGTTTTGAAATTTGGTGTGCTCACCCTTTCCTTCATGTGGTTTGTCCCATTTTAAGATGAGATCGCCTATTTCAAAATTCCTATCAGAAGCAGAATGAGAATCGAACCATATTTTAATCAATTGTTGATGTTGAACTAATTTACGCTTAGCTTGGGCTCTTACTTCTTCTAACTTCATCAAAGTGTTAATTCGGTTTTCTAAAGGGGGACAATCTTCTTCTTGGACTTTTTGTGACAACTGAAGCGAAGGAAGAAGAATGTGAGGTGGCAGAATAGCTTCTCTGCCATAAACAAGAAAAAAGGGGGAGTTACTGATAGCGGCTTTGGGCGTTACCCTATCAGCCCACAGTGCGTTCAGCAGTGCGTTGTGCCAGTTCTTGTGATTTTCAACCACAGTTCTCTTGATAATTTTGATCAAGTTCTTGTTTGTTGATTCTTCTAATCCGTTGCCCTGGGGGTAGTAATTAGCAGAATATTTCATCTTTATTCCTTTCTCCAAAGAAAACTCGCTCATCTCAAGAGAAGAAAAGTATGAAGCGTTGTCAAAGACTAGGTAGTTAGGGATACCGAAACGAGTGATAATATTCAAGTTTAGAAAGGCGATTACCTGACTGGTGTTGACATTTCTTAACGCAGCAGCTTCAGACCGTCGAGTAAAGTAATATATGGCTGTCACAATATACTTGTGATGTTGCGAGGATGGAGGGTTAATAGGACCAATGATATCAAGGCCCCATTGCTGGAAAGGAGAATCTACTAAAATGGGTTGCAAGGGAAAGGTTGGTTTTTGTAATCGCCCTGATGATTTCTGACAGATGATACATTTACGCCACAAGGCATGGGAGTCCCTAAAAAGTGTGGGTCAGTAATAATCGGCTCTTAAAACTTTATGAGTAGTGGTGTCACCACCGAAGTGACCACCATCTTCTCCTGTATGCAACTTAAGAAAGACTTTTTCTGCTTCATCTTTCTCGAGACAGCGCATCAGTACGCCGTCAAAATTTTGACGAAATAGTACACCGTTAAGTATATGAAAGGAGGAGGACTTTAGTCTTAATGCTCTTCTCTTGGTGGGGTCAAGGTGACGGGGTGCTGACCCATGTTCAAGACAGAATCTAATATCACCGTACTAGGGACTAACGATGTTTTGTGTGCAACAAATCAAACTTTGACTGCTTTGTCCTAGGTTTGACGTATCACTATCTTCTTGCTGTCCTGTTTGTGAATCAACAACCAACTTGCACAACCCTTGGCCTCTCACAATCTAGGCTGGGGTGATATCTAATTCATACTCTTGCAAGGAGGTGACCCAGTTAGCTCTCTTCTCTCCTAAATCCTTTTGTACTAACAAGTTCCTTATGGCAGGGTAGGGGACAATGACTTTCGTCCTTGACTTCAAAAGATAGGACCAGAAGTGTTTAACCACTTTGAAAATAGCATAGGCTTGTCGATCAACCGCTGGGTAGTTAAGGTCAGCACCTTTGAAAGCAGATCTCATAAAGGTGATGGGTACTTCATTGTTTTCGGAATTCTTCTGAGTTAGGACTGCTGCATAGGAATAATCAGAGGCAAAATTATAGAGTGTAAAATCTTGAGAGAAGTCAGGGCTCATGAGAGACAGAGCGTCTATTATGGCCTTCTTTATGGCATTAAAATCTTGATTTTCTGTGGGTCCCCAGTGATATTGGGTGTCTTTCCTAATCAAGTTCTATAGAGGCCTGACCATTTCAGAGAAGCTTGGGACAAATCTTCTCACGAAGTTAATCTGGCCTAAGAAAGACTGCATGGATTTTTTGGATGTAGGAGGGGGAAGTTTAGCGATGACTTGAGTCCTCTCAGGGTCAATAATCATCCCATCACTAGACACAATGAATCCTAGTAATTTACCCTGTTCTACTGCAAAGATGGACTTTTTGGGGTTCAAGGAGATGTCGTATTTACAACATCGTAGCAGAACGGCTCGTAAGTGAGATAGATGATCATATTTGTTTTTAGAATAGATAGTCACATCATCTAAGTAAACTACGATGGAGTGATTGATTAAGCCTCGAAAAAAAATGTCCATTTCTCTCTGAAAGGTAGCACCAACATTAATCAATCCAAAGGGCATTTTACGATAAGCATAAGTGCCCCACGAGGTACGGAAGGTAGTTTTGAGTTGGTTTGGTGGAGACATCGGGACTTGGTTGTATCCAGAGAAACCATCCAATAAAGATAGCCTCTCGGAACCAGAAACTTGTTGAAGGATCTGTTCCATGGGTGGGACAAGATAATTATCTTTGTCAGACGCTCTATTGAGGTTTCGGAAATCGACGCAAAGTCAGATTTCGTCGTTTTTCTTCCGAATTGGGACAAGGTTGGACACCCATTGAGTGTGCCTAACAGAAAAAATTATTTTAGCACTTAGGAGTTTATTCAATTCTTTTTGAACGGTCGATTCTAGTTTAGGGTGCATCTTCCTCAGTTTCTGTTGGAAGAGTAAGGTTTGGGGCTTCATCGGGATGACATGCTGTATGATATTAGGATCGAATGTTTTAATATCATCGTATGTCCATGCAAAGACATCCTTAAATTCTTTAAATAATTTAACAAAAGCAACTTTTTCTTGTCTAGAACATCCCAATCCTAGATTAATACACTGAGGATTTTCACTAGTTCCTAAATTGACTTTTTCATGAGACAAAGAGGAACTATTAGTTTTACAATTGACCGTCTTTTTAAATTTTTCTTCAAAATCATAAAAATTCTCTAATATAACTATGGATTTGGGTATGTAATTTACCATGTCCGATAGAGCTTCAGGAGATTTCGGATCAGGTATTACCGTAAAATCGTGCAAATTGTCGTCGTGCGTGCGTTCATCTATCACCGAGCCTTGAAAGGTTTCTTCCATGTGAAGAAAGTTAATGATCTGCTGATCATCGTCAAATACTCTCCAGTTTGTGATATTGTCAGGAACAGATGGTCAAAACAATATCTCTACAGAGAATGCATCTGGGGACAAACCTTCTGTAGGAAGAAGTTTAGAGGCTACATTAGCTAGTAGATCTACTTCAGCATTGTTTAATCTAGGAATGGAATTTATATTGAAAGCAGAAAATTTATTCATTATACTCCATACCTCAGACTGGTAACTTTTGAGATGCAGGGAAAGATAGTGTATAGAATCTCTTACCTGCCTAACCACTATTTCAGAGTCGCCAAATACAACCAGGTTTTGAATGTTCATATCCAGAGCTTTTCTGAGACCTTGTAGTAAAGCCTCATATTCTGCAGTATTGTTAGTACATTCAAATTCTAGTCTACAAGCCATTAATGTTTTGTTACTTGCCAGATCGATGATGATGCAGCCTGCTCCAGCTCCTTCCTTAGACTTAGAACCGTCGAAATATAGAGACCAAATTTGATTTCCATCGGGCTCATAGGATTGTTGTAAAGAAGTTGTTGGTTGCATATATGCTACGATCTCAGACTGCTGTTTTGGATTGATGATAGGTGAAGCTTCGACCATGAAATTGCCGAAGAAAGTGTCCATCCCTTGGAATTTGGGTGAATCAGCAAAAGGTGTATATGGTTCATTCGGATCATTCAAATCTGTGACCGTGAATTTAATATAGCATTCACGATTCACCCTGATCTTGTTGGGCTTACCGTTCTCTGGAAGCCATAAGTGAGACCAGTCTGTTGCGAAGTAACCATGTAGCTGCTCCGATCAGTCCCTACTTAAAAATAGACCATACACTTTTGGAATATCCACAACGATTATATCAATAACCTGATGAACTTTTGGGTTAGACGATAATCTAATCAATACATTTTTTAGTTCACCTATAACCTTAACATTTGTCCGATCAAGTTGTATGATTTTTAAAGTAGATGGTTCCACTTCAGCGTTAATCTTTTGGCAGACAGACCAAGGCATCACATTGGATGACGCTCCTGAGTCAACCATACAATTATGCAC
>JZKD02S2107888.1:0-11055 GCA_000966675.3 Picea glauca
ATCAATCACTAAAGATAAGAGAGCTCGCATCATATAGAAGCCGAGGAGAAAAATGTTTTTTGGCTTGACCATGAGGCCCCGCTTATTAAGTCATCGAGCAACACCAAAGGTGCAATGCCACGAGGAGGGAGCTCACAAGAAGACACAACCATGTATTACACGTTAGTACAAGTTGAAAACGATTGATTACGTATAGTGTTACATTTGTGTATCCCTCGTCCATGAGGACTATATCCCACAGCTCAGTAAAAGCAGTCATTTGAATACCCAAATGCGTAACAATGCATAGAGTAAAGAGAGCACCTGTTGTCGTATAGTAACATGTGAAAATATCTATGGTGGATGCCTGAAGATCGTCGAGGTGTCGGAGGCAACATTAGTGTTTGTGTTCATCATTGGAATCGAAGGAGGGATAATATGGTAATGTTCAAAGTGAACACCAAGTGTGTCCATAGGTACGTGAAGTAGAAAGTCAGGTATACAAGCCACCTATGAAACTTAACTTGTCTCAATGTTTCACGTTCAAGTTTTGGCTGGTTGCTAGTCGCATAGCATCGATGGATTTGTAAATCATGCTTACAACAATTTTGAGGTTTTGTTGTGACATAGCAAATGTTATTTGCGGCCATTCCCATGATCTATTTGATACTTCAAATACTATCGTGTTTCCGCTAAAGAAATGATGAGTGCAATTGTTTTTTCCCCCCTGCTCTCGCTATGGCTCTAGTCTCAAAAGCGCACTTTCAAATCCTGGTTTTGTCTGTCCCTATCATACGGGCTCTCATTTGTAGCGATAGGATTTGTTTTGAGGCCTTGGTAAACCTATAAAATGTATAATCACATGCAAAACTACAGGTGATGGTGAAGGTTTTGGTGAGCTTTGTAGTCCTGGATGATTACATGAAAGGTAAATACAGGTGTGTTCATGAGAAGATTCTTCAGTTTTTTCGTGACCGCCCAAAATTACAAACCCAAATTGAGATGTCAAAGGATGAGCATCGAGAACTGACCATGATACAGCTTCAAGGGCTTGTGAGAGAGGCCGGGATCCGACCCCTTAAGTCTCTTCTGGAGAACCCATCTTAGTACTTTGCAACTACGGAGGTAGAGGGCATTATGGATCTCTCTCTTTCTATAAAATTGGGGGTCTGAATCAGCTTGTTTGGGGGAGAGGGTCCTCCCAAACAACGCAAGATTAACATTTTAGATTACTAATCTCACCAACACAAACTCGTGCCTATACAGGCCTCTACATATGCTTTTCGTTTTGCAATAGCTTACTTGGAGAAAAAATACTCTGAGATGAAAAAAATCACAAGATAAACAAGTTATAGCAGATGTCCATGCTCTCTCTGCTAGGCTAAAAGGCTACGTGACTTCGTAGACAGTGAAATCCTTAAAGTGTCTGCGAGAAGCTTGTGGAGGGCATGGCTATGCTGTTGTTAACAGAATTGGAGATGTGCGTAATAACCATGATATTTTCCAGACCTTTAAAGGGGAAAATATCTTTCTGCTACAAGATGTTGCTTCTGATCTATTGAAGGAGTGCAAGGAAAAGTTTCAAGGAGGGACATTTAGGGTCACCTGGAATTACTTGAGAGTGCTCTTATTGCTTCTATGACCAGGTAGCTATTTCTCGAGACAAGAAGTAAATTTAACGATCAATCCTAAAATATCAAGCGCAGATCAGTTGATGAGGATGACACAATTGTCATTTTTATTTGTTCTTTCTAGTTCGAATAAGTGGCAGAGTATCCTCTAAGTACACTTAGCAACAAGGGATATTGAGAATATTGAGCCCAGTATTTTCAGTTAACATTTTAAGGCAGTACAGCACCAGTCAACCAAAATCCCATATTTTAAGATCATATTCAGCATTCCAAGGCAACATCATTGGATTCGAAGATATAATTAGAAGATCAAATAGCAGTTACAGATCTTGAAGGTTTTTGGAGATGGGATGGCAGTCAAAAGAACATACGTGGTAGAACACTTGGCACATGGATAATTTCCAAGGCAAGAAATCAAGGGCTAAAATGCTTCATCGACACTTTGTTGTAATATCTTGAGAGATTTGATGTTATCCATATAAAATCCTATTTGATGTTATCCATATAAAAGCCTATATTGCAGGTCAATTATACTTTCATAATTTTAGTGATCATTTATGAAATATTACCTCCTAGAGATTCGATTATGCTATATGTTTAGTTAATCGAATCAAATGCAAGCGATTGTAATGGAAACTGAATTATTTTTGCTTATCTTCCTTATGTAAATTGAATGAACCCTGATGATATAAAATATTATAGGAGCTAAGGGGGTCCGGGGAAAGGGTATCGAGAGATCGAGTGGATTGGAAAAGGGAGGAACCCTAAATAGGGAAGGGTATCGAGAGGTCGAGTGGATTGGAAAAGGAAGGAACCCTAAATATTGTAAGGAAAATGCTTCAAGCCCTTCAGGATTTCATACTCAATGATCAAACATTTTGATTATGCTTATAAAGTGCTCTTCTTGTACTAACAATTCCAACAAGTGGTATCAAAGCACATGTCTTCGTGAGCTAAGGAGAATGATACATAAAAGGAGAGTAAGGGGCCCGAGCCAAATGGTATCTTAGAGGGCGATTATGAGTAGGAAGCACGATGGATTCCACTAGAAGTCACTCTCCGTGGATAAATGATCCTAAGAGATGAAGGATTCGAGCTTCAATATACATGTTATGAAAAAGCACATCTTGCAGCGCTTGAAGAAGACATGGACTTTAGCCAAGAATTGACCCGAGATCGAATTTGAATGGAGGATTTTAAAGCTGGAGCTTCTATTGGCCTTTTTCCTTTGGGAGGATCCTCTACGCACGTTTTTTCCTTTAAGGTTGCTAGAGAAAGAACCTTTGCATGCCTTTTATACTAGTAAGGAAATGGAGTCAAAGCCTCTGTGTCATTTTTTATGTCTCAGAGGAGTTGGTGCTTCCACCGACCTTAAAGAAACAAGTACGACCCCATGAGAAGCAGATGAAGCTTTGGAAGGAGCCGACATAGGGGGGTTATTGGATTTCCTATATTTGAATGGCAGTGACATGGGGGGGGGGCGGAGGAACGGGTGAAGAAATCGACAAAGGAAGAGGGCTCGAGAGAAAGATGGGGTGTAGGTGATAACTAGGGAGCAAGTTGTTTCAAGGGGACATGGTGCTCTGCATTGTGCCCCTTGTGGTTCTCAACAATGGGTCATTGTTTCCAGTCTCACGGAAAACTAAGGGAGTTTTAAATTCAGGTTCTGAACCCTAGGTATATGGAATATGGGATCAGGGTTTCTCCCCTACGACCCCTCGCTAAAGGCAGAGAAAAGACTAGTGCTGATGGAGAATTCAATATCAATAAGATACACCAAATCAATGCAACGTGGAGGAAATCATGGGTGCAGTAACATGAGGGACAAAAGGGATTCGATAATGCTAAGAAGGAACCCTTGCACATGTATTATTGATTGGGTGAAGAATTTAGGTGTATGTCTACTTCTAGTTTGGTTGCAACAAGGATGATAGTTGTCATAATGGCCATGAGAGGGAAATAATTAGGTAGAATATGCTTCTCGAATCAATAATGGATGCAACGAAAATAGCAATGTCGATGGTGAGGATATTGTGGTCAAGCTTGTGAAATGAGAGGTGAACATTTTGCATAGCTGGGAGCTCTAGTGTGAGGAATAGGACTTCGTTTCCCACTGAGATGGCAAGGTCACATGTTATTAAATACAACATTTGAAGTGATGTTTTTTATATGTAAATGAGCATACGAATACCTGGTTACACATGCATACCCTGGTTTTGAAATGTCATTGGTAAAGTTTAGATATCTTCTTTGATAGGGGAGACCATGTAGTATTCCCACATATCATATCTTTGAGGGAAGGTTGGTCGATATTGTCATGGGGGCGATTTAGGTTAAGATTCACGGTTCTTGGAACTTTTGTTTGGGTAGTTCATGTTTTCTAGAATCCATGGATTTTATACTCCACTGAAATTATCCTTGAAGTGAGAGGTGAAGGCTCACTTGGCTAGCTTCATCGGATTTTATAGAGGGAACAAAGTTTTATATCTTTCTTGGTCATGGTGATTAAGTTAAAGGATGCAAATTATGGGATCCTACTATTCACAAATCATTAGTAATAAAGATATGAAAATTTTTCCAGGATCACAAAGGGATATTTGTTTGCAAACTCAGAAAATCATTATATGGCCTAAGGTAACTAGGCAGTGGTACAAGATGTTTGATTCCTTCATGCTGAGCCAAGTTTCTTAAGAAGTGAGTATGATCATTATATTTATGACATATTCATTATCTTCATGTCAAGTTGATGATATGCTTGTTGCAATAAAAGCATGGTTGAAATCAACAGGCTAAAAGGCTCAATTGGATAGGACTTTTGATAAATGATCTAAGAGCAACAAAACAAATATTGAACTTAAAAGGACACAGGAAAAATGGTAAGTTGTGGTTATGATTGATTGATGGGGTTTTTCATTGTAATATTTATTCAGTTTTATGTCCTACTAATAAGCAAGGAATAATTATATGTCTCGTGTAAATTATATGAGTATAGTATGAAGGTTGATGCTGGATGTAATGTTCAAATATTTCACATGCACTTGGTGTTGTGAGTGGACACATGGAAAAACTAGGTAAAAAGCATGGAAGCTACTGCTTCAATATCTTAGAAGAACTAATATCACTTATAGTGGTTGCAACTATTTAATTTGTGGTTATGATTTAATGGAGGGGTTATGATTTAATCGAAGTGGAGTGGTCCATAATTGAGAAGGTGAGGAACTTCTAGGGATTGTATTCATTTCTCGATCATTCGGATGAGCAACAAAGATTACCATTGCCCCATCTATTAGTCTATGTCTATGTTGTGTGTGATTGTTATATCTCGTTTTTCTTTGGTTATTAACTTTTGTGTGAAGGCCAGGTTAAAACAAGACCTGTTTTGTAAATGTTAACCATGTAAACTCAACAATGATGTTGTTGGGACGAACAATACGATGTAAACGACCTGGGGCATTTACTCGATTACTTGCATTCTTCCTTGTTACTGGATTACTTACAGTCTCTCCCCTTCATCTTTATGGCTCACTTACAATAGTGGCAGCATTTTTTTAACTTGGGTGAATGTCGCGCAACCCAGACAAGACAGTTCGATTTCACCACCACTATAATATGGAATTATATGTGACTGTCCATATTGTGAAAGAGAGTTAGAAATTAATATCACCAATTTTTATGTGAAGCGTGGATTTAATGTGACTATCCATATTGCGCGACAACACCAGCTGTTTCATGAGATTTTACATAATAAGAGGAAGAAAGACAGATAATATTTTGTAACATGGATCACTATCAACAATTTTTACTGGAAGCGATATTTTAAGAAAAATATGATATATACAAGTATGCATCGTAATTATTCTTGCATACTGGAATTTATTTGTCTACATTATGACGTCGTTCTTGTGTAAGCCGTTGCCCTTACGGGTGATGTTTTATGTTTTCCCTCATTTAAATTTTAATTTTAATTTTAATGTATTATATTTGTTTGTGTTAAATTTTGTCACCAATATAAAAAATAACAATTTCCATTCAAACAATAAAAACTACAACGTTCAATTCAAAAACATAAGTGTAATATCTTTGAATCTTATTATTTTAATTTTTGAAATTGAACAGTTGCATATGAGCATGGATAAAGTTCTCTAACCCTGATTTCTATTTTTATTTTTCAGCGTTCAGTTTTCAGCCCAAGGAATTGCAAATGCGATGAACCTTTCCAACACGCCCAAAAACTATCTATGGGTGCAATCTATGGCTCTGTATTGTGTTGTGGAAATATGAATTTATAACACTCATGCTTCAACATCAATGCTGATGGATTGCATTATCATAGCTAGAAATGAAATTTAACCTCTAATCACTAGACTATATATAACTTGGAAGGGGTCACTCCGGATTTAATAAGTGGACAATGATGAGAGAGTTTAAACACATTGGAATGTCTCCTTTACCTTTATGCCACTTGAATGTTGCATTGATATTAAATCAACATTAAAAAGTTTGATGTTTTATTTAACCCTCCCAATACTTATGATGATTTGGTTCTAATTATTGTTAGTTGGCAGATGAAAAATTAGACTTTTTAAATTAAAAGTTGAGGAAGAACCAAATAAATATAAGTTCCAATTTACATGATGATCATGCTAAATTAGAAATAATGGAATAGAGATAAGATTGTTTTAACATAATAATTATAGCGTGAAATCATGAAGATGGGTTAGACTTTTGTTTGTTTTATGAGAAAAAAAAAACTATTTTCACAAGTTCCTCAACTTCCGGCATATAAAAGTATGTTTTTTATTTAGATATTTACTTTATAGTAAAAACAAAATTTGTGAAGAATTTTGTTAGTTTTCCAATGACTATTTTTCAATTTTGTTTTATCACGATTTGATATGTCAATTTGACAATTGTTTAACAGTATGTTCCTTAAACATGAAAGGAATGATAATGAGTTAAGTTTTCCTACAACATTGTGTCTACTATTAAACTTATGTTTTTAAGAAACGAAATATATTGCAACAACCTAAATAGACTCTATTTTATTATGACTATTATTTTGAATCTAACGGATGAATATTATAATTTCTAGAATTTTTTTAAGTTGACCAAGCTGAAAATGTTGCAGATTGCAGATTTTAAACACATGTTTTTCTACAACTTGTATCTATCTTAATTTTTACTTAAAACTAAAATCTAAATACACCCTTTTGAAAAGAACAGTTTAAGGATTATGAATATATTTTTTTTCTAAATTTTTCACTATATATTTTTAGAGATACCGATATTTTATTTCACCGAATCATAATGTCTACTAAAAATATTATGTAGTGTTTTTTTTTAAATTAAATAAAATTAGATAAAAATAAAGAAAATGAAAAAAAATTATAGGAATTAAAAGTAGATTCAATTTTGGAAATGATGGTGTCATTTTCGAAACCAAATCCTGAGTATTTGCAGGAGTCTGTAACCTCCGAAGTTCAGGTAAGCTTGGGGAAATTCTATGGTTTTTGTTTTCAATCTCAATTTCATATTTTCGGTCGAAATAATTTTTCAGCTGAAAAACTATTATTTTGGATCAAAGACAAAACTCTAATGAAAACCGTCAAGATTGAATGGTTTCCAAGGTTTCCGGCCGAAAAAACCTTCTTTCAATCGAAAGGTTGTTGATCGAATTCTGTCCGTCGGAAGAAATGAAAAGACACATCGTATCGTTTCATTTCGCGTCAAATTGTATGAATAGGCGTTCGACTGAACACATTTAACACAATTCATCGGATGGACAGATATATATAAGCTCGGGGATAGGGATTTCAAATCATTTCTATTACTGATTGCAACTGTATTATTTTCTTTCTTTATTTCTTCCCTTTGTTCCATAGGCTTAATTGGAGGATCGATATCAATACATGATGGGTTTCTAGAGCACCTAAACAAAGTTTTAAATCATCTTTTTGGTTTTTGTTGAATAAGGTAATTGATATTTGTTCAAGTTTTTATTGGAATAATAGTTTATATGTTGAAAGATAAATGTTGATCATTTTTTCAAGATGAAGTCTTTGTTCAAAATATCTTTTACAGATAACTATAAAAGTCATGCGAAAAAAAAGTTTGCGCAAGAGAAAATTTGATTGAACTCGAGATGATATTCGCCAAATCGAACAAAGGAAAGAGCTTTATTAGAGAAAGAAACAAGAACGTGCAAATATTGAAGAAAGAAACGATGATAATGTCAATAGATATTTTCGACAAGAAGAAGTTCAACTAGGTATGCATGCACATATGATGATCGAGCACACGACACACATTGGTACTATATTCAGAAAGTACAGAATTCAAAGTATAGAATTCAAATTTAAAATACTGTAAATAATATAATTTATTGTAATTACAATTTGATGTTTTTCAAAAAACATAAATAGATTTATCTCATAATGTTAAAGAAGATGTTGAATCCAAAATTGAAGCAAGAGATGTTGAAACAGAAATTGATGTAGAAAACGAATCACCTATAGGTATGTACATAAATTTAGATAATACAAGATGAACACTCAAGTATATATAATTTAGTGAATTTTTGTTCGAGTTATGTTTTTTAATATAAACTTTAAATTGAAATATGCAGGAGAATCTATCAACATTGATGATGAAATATTAAAAAATGTTGATACTCACAAATTTGGGAAGAAAAAAGCTAACCATTATATAAGATATCGAACTAAGAATATGTATAATATTTTTTTCAAAGATGAATCAGTAACAACACAAGCTCAACTTTTACTTTGTCTAATGAAGTCAAGAAATTTAAAAGAAGCTACATCATTATTAGGTATTCAAAAGTCGACAAAGGATACAAAGGTGAAACATAATCTCTTTAACCATATAACTAGTGTATTAAAAGATTTTGGAAAATCTCGAAAAGAAGATGTATGTGTTGCACATAGACCGATACAAACAACATTTGTTTCATCTAGCAATATACAAGATATTTTGACACGACACATGGAAAAAATGATGGAAACGTCAAGAAAAACATTGCACAAACATAGAAAATTTTGATTGCAAATAGATGTAAATAATGAATTGGCTTGTTAGAGAGTGATTTTTAGACAACCCTACAAAGATAGACTTGCATAAAATGTTAAAAAATTGACCCATAATTGTTGGTTGGAAGAATCTCATGTTTCACCACATACAAGGGATGTGTTGTGACGAAGAATAGCATGGAAACAATATGAAGAACATCGAAAACATATATTGCTAATGACACAAATAGAGTTGTTCAGTAAGTTCAAAGAAGAACACAAAGAAGTTAAAATTTCTATCAATACATTTGTGCAACAAAAACCATGGTTTTTTAAACCCATCATTATTCCTGACACTTTTTGTTGTCGTTATCATGTGGAATTTGAGTTGTATTACGACACTTATTTGGATTTTGGTAAAAAATTATGGCTAGGCTTGCCTCCTTCCACATTCCGTGTTTTTGTATCTAAAATTCTATGTAAAAGAGAAGATGATGATTTATTTTACAAAAAACAAATATGTTGGTGGAAAGAAATGTGATCATTGTGTAAATATAAGTTTGTTTTGTTCAAAGTATCATATTGATATGATTGATCAATCATTTTCTAATGTAAGAGTCAATTGAAAGATATATGAATATATGAACAACACGACTCAAAATTCTTCAAATGTTATTTCTAAAAGGATTGATTTGAAGGTACATAAAATTTGTGTGATAGATTTTTTTAAGAAGTTTGAGAAAGAAATCTATAAATACACCAAGCATTCACATAGAGCTCGATGGAAAGATCTAAAATTCAAACAGTCCTGTGAAGTGTTTCTACGAGGGACAATTTTGTCTGTAGTTGATTTTACAGAGAATTACACATTCACTGCACAAAACGAAATACAGAGAGAATATTATCATTATGATCAAGTCACG
Source organism: Picea glauca (assembly GCA_000966675.3). Lineage (NCBI taxonomy): Eukaryota > Viridiplantae > Streptophyta > Pinopsida > Pinales > Pinaceae > Picea > Picea glauca. The sequence continues at coordinate 9,559 of JZKD02S2107888.1, forward strand.
ATATTTTTCCATGTTCTATTAGACATGCTCAATGGATTTTTGATAACATAGAAAAAGCCAACGAAAATCAACATGTTATTAAAGAATGTTATTTTTATATAAGTGATGATCGAGCACACGACACACATTATGTACAACATTTTTTTGATGAATTTTATGATTCATTGAAAGAATGAGAAATCATATTTGATCGACATTGGATATAGTCAAATGGGTGTGCAGGTCAGTTCAAATCTTCACGGTCATTCTATTGGTTATGTCATCTTTATAAACATTACACATTACACATTGTTGAATTTTTTTTGAGACTGGACATGAAAAAAGAGAGCAGGATGGTGCAGGGGCATGTATCAAACAAACACTTCAAATGTATCAGTTGAACCCTCATGTTGATTGATTTGAATCCGCTGAACAAGTTGTTAAATGGTGCAAAATGTCATTAATCCATGAATATAATCCATCAAAGGATGTGCGTAGGTGTGTCTATATATAAATGTTACATGTATGTACACATGATATATAAATTTGAACGTGTTCAAATTTATATTCAATTTTCAATCATTTTCTTGAGAGATTTCAAGTTAACAAGTTCTTGTCTTCTGAAGGTTTTTTTGGTATTTTGGAATCGAAGATGTAAATAGATCAATCCCATATGATGTTAGTACAATACCCAAGACACAAACAATACATTCAGCTAAAGCAAAACATTTTCAAAATGGGTTTTCATTTGATAGAAGAAATGACTCTTGTTTTTGTTCAGTTTGCATAGAGGACACAAAATCCATAGAAATTTGCGAGAACGAAAATGCAGGATATGTTAAAACTTGCAGGCATACTGAACTTAATGTAAAATGGAAAATACCACTTGCAAGCTCAGAAGATATTGAATCAAATGAAACTATAGTGTCAGTTGATGGCGATAGAGTTTCTGATCTTCTTAGGGAATGTAATTTTTATGTTTAAATTTTTTCAAATAACTTGTAGATGTACTTGTGTGATAATCTAACACAAATTATTTGTTGTCTAATATATCCAATTATTTGCAGGATATGTTTTTTCCATGCTTGCACCTATAAACAACACTGAAAATGTGAAATATTATTTGATGTGATACACGGAACAAGAGATGAGGCTATTAAAAGATTTTGATGATAACGGTTTTATATATGAAAGAGGATACATTGTATTGAAAGGATATTTTTTTCAAGAAACCTATCAAACAGATACTCATGTTCACTTTCAAGACTACCAGTAAGATGTTACAAGTTGTCAATATAGTCATTTGGTATGTGGAGCAAGCATAAAGTTAATAGAAGTACAATTAAAAAAAAAAAAATAGAAAATGGAAAATTTCCAAAGTCGATCATGAACGAATAATTGAAGACAAAATACAATTATGGTGTTTTTAAACAAGTGGCACATGTACATTCCATAATTTTTTATTTTTCATTGAAAGTATATTCCAATTTTTGATGACTTGTTTTGACTATATTTAAA
>JZKD02S2107888.1:11065-31735 GCA_000966675.3 Picea glauca
TTGTTGTAAGCATGATTTACAAATCCATCGATGCTATGCGACTAGCAACCAGCCAAAACTTGAACGTGAAACATTGAGACAAGTTAAGTTTCATAGGTGGCTTGTATACCTGACTTTCTACTTCACGTACCTATGGACACACTTGGTGTTCACTTTGAACATTACCATATTATCCCTCCTTCGATTCCAATGATGAACACAAACACTAATGTTGCCTCCGACACCTCGACGATCTTCAGGCATCCACCATAGATATTTTCACATGTTACTATACGACAACAGGTGCTCTCTTTACTCTATGCATTGTTACGCATTTGGGTATTCAAATGACTGCTTTTACTGAGCTGTGGGATATAGTCCTCATGGACGAGGGATACACAAATGTAACACTATACGTAATCAATCGTTTTCAACTTGTACTAACGTGTAATACATGGTTGTGTCTTCTTGTGAGCTCCCTCCTCGTGGCATTGCACCTTTGGTGTTGCTCGATGACTTAATAAGCGGGGCCTCATGGTCAAGCCAAAAAACATTTTTCTCCTCGGCTTCTATATGATGCGAGCTCTCTTATCTTTAGTGATTGATAACTCAGCTCTTGGTTCCATGAATAGAAAAATGGGTTTGATGAGTAATAATCCCAATATTCTTTTTTGACAAGAATAATTACACCTTGAATTCTTAGCTTAATACCAATAAAAATTGGAACTTTCTTATCAACTTCTTATCCTTGGAGATTTAGTACTTGGTCTCTGGTGTTTAAACACGACCCTTGATGTTATCCTTTGAAGTTTTGACCTTCTTATGAGCATATCAAATTACCCTTGATGCTATACTTTGAAGTTTTGACCTTGCATATCAAATTTTATGGAATAATAGGAAAATGGGAAAAATAATGCAAAGGATAGTATGCTCCAAAATTGGTGCTTGCATTAACAATTTTTTTCTTTGCTATAAGAATGAAATCATTCTCGCAACAAAGCAATTTTGACATGTAGATTTAGGCGTTAACAAGAACCTAGTCTTCTCACATAAGTTAATAACCAGCTAAAAAAGAGATATAACAATCACATACAATAGAGACGAATATATGGAGGCAATGGTAATATTTATTGCTCATCCAAATGATGGAGAAATTAATACAAATTTGAGGAAGCTCCTCGCTGGCTTCTACATTTAACTAGGAGAGATCTTAAGGTTTTTTGAGACATACAAAAATTAAAACGCTTAATAAACCACCAAATAAATGTACCAAGAAAGGTATGCGTTTTCACAACTCAAGTGGTCCAATTTCATTGGTGTATAAAGCATCGTATTGTATTTTGGATTAATTTTGTTATTGTAATTTTTTATTTTATTTTTGTTTCTAGAATTATTGTATTATATTTTGGGTTAATTTTTTATAGGTTATATTTAAAGAGATTTTTTTTTTTTTTTTTCAAAGAATGTGTTATGTGAATTAAAAATAGAGAATTTTTATAAATGAAATGAAATATTTTAAAATTTCTTTTGTCATATATAAATATTATTTTTAATAGTGGAAAAATTGTTTTATCTTTAGCATCATTTGTTTAAAATGAACAAGCCACTCAATATAAGAAATAAATGTTCAATTCAAGAAAATCCAAAAACACAATCTACATATCCATGACAAGAGAATTAATTTAGAAGAAGAAGAATTAAGAATGATTTTGATTTTTAGTGTTTTTTCTAAAGTCTCCATCTTCTTAAAACATTTAGACTTTAGATGGCCATATTTCGCACAAAAATTGCAATGTCCTTCAATCTTCTTACTTTTGATTTTGTTTGTTTGTCACCATTGGGAGGAGGAGTCGACTCATATTGTTTGACACCCATGTTTTGTTTGTTGTTGATTCGAATCCTTGGACTTATCCTTATATTGGGCCACATGGGCCATGTTAGATGTACCTATACTGTTGATTACTCAAAGATGCAAGAGCATATCTTGCTTTCTAAACAAAGAATAAAAAAAAATCTTAAAGAGTGGGTGGTTTGTAACTAGCCCCTATAGCTCTTCTGGTATAGTGAAAACTATATAAAAAAACATAATATGCACTACAAAACTTAGCAGGAATATAATATATCCATTGGGAATCATTCCTTTATATGTTATAGTCTTCAAGTAAAAGTTTGAGTGTTTTGAGCATAGAAAGATAATTTTCAATGTAAGAGAAATCACCGAGATTTAAAGAAATCAAATTTCAAGTCGGTGGGCTCAAATATTAGTGTGTTTATCTACTAGGGTTTCCAACTTTGTCCAAACATCTTCTCACTTGTCAAGTCCTTGAAGTGAAACTATAAATCATTAGAGATTGACATTTTGATTAATCAACATACTTTGTTGTTTTTATTATCTCATTTGGATTTCTTTGAGGCATTAGTGGGCACAGTTTCTTTTCCGAAGGTAATATAGTAATGTTCTTTACTTCATAGTACATAGTTCATATGAGATTTCTATGAGAAGTAGTTTGAATTAGTAAGAAAAACATTACTTGGACTAGCCATATTAAAATACGCATATAAGGTGAATTTAAAAGAAGAAATTGATTATTTTCATAGAAAACAACTTTATATATATAATGACAATAAAAATGGAAATCAAATTTCAAATCTATGTCCTTTTTAAGGAAAACATAAAAGGTAACCATTGCAACATCTAAAGTAGAGGTTCACACACATGGTGTTAGATGGAAATGAGGTTGCTTTGTCAAAAAATGTTTTTCTTAGTTCTCTTAACTTTGCTTATAAGCTCACTTTTACAAAAAAAAACTCAATTTTAGATAAAGCTACTCAATTTTATAAAATAAGTGAGAATATGTTTTGCAATGAATTTACATGTTGAAAAAAACACATTAAAGTTACTTTATAGTGATTCACTTTTACAATTTAAGTGATTCACTTAAACTTCTATGAAATTTTTTAAAAGCTAACTTTTATTTAATAAAGTGAGTGTCTTTTTTTAAAACACATTGGTTAGAAGTGAGTGATTAGTCTATTTGTTTTTTATGCAAAACACAATTCAATATAGATGCACACAAAAATACGAAAAATTTAGAGTAAAAAATTATAAAACTTAATATGATTAGATTTAAGTATTCTCTCTATTTATTATTTGTTGAGATCATTTGTGACGTCCCAAAAAAATAAAATATTTCTAAAATTTAAATCTGCTGAAAATTTATTCCGTTTTTAGTAAATTCGAATTTGGAAATTTTTTGCCATTTAGGGCAATTTCAAATTTCGAATTTGATGATTGTAATTAATTATTATGACTGTTGGGCAGAGACCTGATTTGACCCAACTAACTATTTGACTATGAAACTTGTATGAAAACATAATATTTTATATTGATTGCAAGAGGACAAATGGAACAACCATGTTAAATTTAGCTGACCATGACTCCATGAGTGGGGAACACATTGAAATTAAATTTGGGCTGATTTTTACAAGTGGCAAATCAGTGATTTGGCCATTGGCAAGCCCCAGAAATCAGGGATTTAGAAAGCTGCGAAAATTCCCAAGGGAGGGAAAAAAAGTCCTAGGCAAATTAATAAATAGCATATGTGAGGAGGTAGAACGCTGTCAAGTATGCTGGGAAGGAAGACTATAAATTTTTCTTTGTTTCTTGCTATTATGAGCATTATTGTGTGAGTGTGAGGCAAGAGGGATACTACTGGAATTGAAGGACATTGTTGGAGAGGAGATTTCAATTCTCCCTCATGGACTCATGGTCAAGCTAGGGGGTGAATCAAGCAAGTAGATTGGTTGTTCTTTTTGTCTTCCCAAAAATTTGGTTTAGATATGTAGCTCTACCTTATCCTAGTCAAATGTCATGTGTTGCAATCTATTTACTTCTATGTACGAATTTCTGGTTGAATGTTGTGGTGGAAAGATCTATCATTTTACTTCATAGTCGTTGGCTAGAAACATACTCATTTATTTAGATGTGATGCTGAGTAATTACTAAGATCTTGGAATGTACCAAATAACAAAACGAATTCTGTAGTAGTTACTAATCCCATAATAGAATGGATTACAGACTACAGTTATCTTCTTAGTTAATTCTATTAAGTAAAATGAAATGAAATTGTTTGCATAAATACTTGAAGCCACGCGCACTAATAGTTGTGGTGGATTTCATTTCCTGTAGATTCTTATAGTATAGAATGAGCCTCCTCTAATGAGAATACCAGTCCAGATTCAATGTAAATACACTCTTTATCATAGAGGTATTAATCAATATGTATATCGACCTGTATAAATATATCATGAATATATATGTATATATATAAGGAGCATTCTGTATGATATAATATGACACTGGAGTAAACTGATTACTAATGTATATGGAAAAAAAACTAAATAGATATACATATAAACATTTAGATAGGAATATAATTCAGAAACTTACCAAAACCCCATTACAGAAAATTAAGTATGTGTACATCAACATGGTAGTGAGGGTACTTTAGTAATTACACTGTGGTTTAAAGGCACATCTACAGTATAATCTATATCGTAGGTACAATGCTACATGGTATCTAGTATGAAAGAGTAAAAAAATCACATGAAAGGAAATAAACCCAAACTTCTGGAAGTCCCGATCTTTTATAATCTCAAATGGAAAAACTTTTTCTTGTTGATTTATATATGAGAAACCCCAAAATCTGGATGGAATCCCACATACCTAAGCTTTACACGAAACCATTGCATACGGTTGGTTGATATGTTAAACTTACAAATGGTGGAATAAGACTTAGGTTCAACTCCTACCAAAAACTAGTGTTATATCATAATGCAAGTATACAATGCTCAAACGAAATCTGGAAGTCATCACCCGATCCCGGTGGAGAACAAAACCCTTAGGCGCAGTTGTTATTATGTATTTTTCAGCATACTACTATACTTAGCCAAAATCATTTTTGAGAAGGGACCGTGTAATCAATAGTGAGATTCAATTCTGGAAAAATAACTAGAGAATTCAAATCTGTAATAACAAATCATTTTTCAGAAATACCGAGGAAAAATATTAAACACGAAAAGTGACAAATTGAAACCCATTTACACAACGAAATAATACTGAAAGCACAATGATATTATTACTTAAATAGAACGATTGTTTCAATATCACAAGTCCAACCAAGCAGAAGCTTGGCGTAAATTTTCTTCGTACCAAAATGTTTATACAAAATCTGGGCGTACCGTGTATCAACTGAATACAGAACTTGGAGCTAAAAATCTTCAAACATTAGGGATGGGACAAAGCCTTGACCATCGGTGCATGCAAACTCAAAATAGATAGATGGGCACTGTGTTGGAACACAAATACCTCTTGAAGGAGTGAAGAGGGCGTCCCCATGCTTCGGTGTGACCGCACCTACACAAAATGATGTAAAGCCTTATAATGTATCCAATGGAAAAAGATGACTAAATCACAAAACAAAATAAAAATTAGATAGTGGGCCGATGAATACTTAACTGTAAAGGTGTTCTTGCCTTCTGCCATCATGCTATCTCGTATGCCTCCCAGACTGAAAGGGGAGGAGGAGTTTGTGTCTCCTTGATGGGTACCCTCACACATGAAGGGGCGCATCATTAGCGATGAATACCAGTCTTAATCAAAAACACTGTAGAAAATGAATTTGCGTATAACGACCATAAAGTAATAGTAAACATAGAATTAATGTGACATTTCAAATACAAACAGGAAGGATTAAACGCCTCCGTCCATGAGAACATCGTTCCTAATCAATATAATGACACTAGCAATTTAAACACAGAAGTTCTCTCAAGTTCAACAACATGTTGAAAGGTCTGTTATAAACCCAAGTAAGGGAAAACCTGGACATGACACTCTGTCATCTAAGACAAATTGATTGGGAAACCGGGCCATTAACAAAAGTTCAAGAAAAAAAATATAGCATATTCCGAATGCACATTTCTAACAGACATCGTAGTAATTTCCTCCAAGAAAGGAGAATAGCTCGGCCTCGATAGGAAGACTAGTATAGAGAAAGGGGTTAAACTGTGAATGAACCTAGGCCTGGCTAGGGTAACACCTACCCTTTCACAATAACCTCGAAGAATGATACCGAAGAACTGATCGGGACCAGGAGCATGTAGAGACCTACCTAACAAGACAGGAAGATCCAGATGCGTAAGTAAAAGAACAATCAAGGGTAAACTTACCCCGCGCAGAGCTTCCGTCAAGAAGTTTCACCCAAGATCTTCACCCATCTGGCACATGGGCCAAATCATAAACTCATGTCCATGATTCTAAATCCAAACAAAAGAATGGTCTGAGACATTCCCTCCTCCTTCACTAAACCAAAACTAGAATGAAAACAAAAAATGGACTAAGATGGTGCTTCCTCCTTCACCAAACCAAAAACAGAATGAAAGTGAAAGTGCGGGAGTAACCTTTCGCATGGAGTAAAGGGGACGGGGTCATCGTGCTTGGACCATGTGAATATAGGGTAAATTTCGACATCTCATTGTGGCACGCAAGTCGAGCTCTAAATCGAATAGACATATCCCAAGCACTTTAAATGTTTCAGAAAGGCCTTTAAGGCACAAGGGCTCCAACCTATAATGGTTGCTCAGAGCATTAATGATGAGGTAACCGGATGGCTTACTTACTGCACCATTATATGTTGAACCCAACTACCTTTGCATTAACCATCCGAGGTGGATAGCCCTTGTCATTACCTAATAAATAGTTGTGTTAGCATGATCATAACCATAACCTTCACAAGTTAACCTCTCACACTTTATATCCAAGGTGAAAGTTTAATGCCTAATTTTATACCCAAATAACTTTTGTTTCTGAATAATGTTAACCTCTTCATGTAGATCTTATATATATATATATATATATATATATTGGAATGAGAATCATAAGGCCTTACATCTATAACCCTCACATTCGTATGATAGTGAATCTAAGTAGTTACATCTCCATATCATAAAGTGGTTTTGGAAATGAATCGGTAGATAATAACAAGTTGCAATGAAATAGGATATCCCTAGCTATGAACCTATGTTCGTATATAACTCAATATCGAAATAGGAAGCAACGAATTTATGTTAAAATAGGATAGAGGAGTAAAAGGCAATAAGAATGTTGTACATTATGGTTGACGAATGACTAAAAAGCTTTAAAGACACATAACCAACTCATAGTCCCCAATTATTATTATTTTTTTATTATGTAAATTTTGAGGTACATTACATATGGTATCAGAGCAAAAAGGTTACAACAGTGGACATGAACATGGCCACAATAGTTTCTTAGTATATATATATTATGATTTATGTAAAACTAATAAAATTCGTATGGTTACAAACAAAAATCTATTTATGTTTTGTGTTCATTATGGCAGCTCAGGAGGATGCAAAAGTTAGGATGGAAGAAAACTTGCAGCAAGGACCCCCTGGAGATCCAAGACAGAATAGTGATGGAAGTTCACCCATGGAAGTGTTAGAAACAATGAGGAGCCTTATTGTTGAATTATAGATTTTCAAAGCAGACAATGAAAAATTGAAAAAGGCACAACAGGAACAACAAGAGATAAATGAAGTCCTGCTACGTAGTATAGTGACCAATAAAATCCCAAAAGACGATAACCATGAGGAAGAAGTCAGCAAAAGGGCCTCTATGAACTCAGGGCCAGAAATAGAAAAAGGAGATATTTCGTCGAAAGGAACACCTTTAGCTGAAGAAAAAACTAAATCTGATAGAAAAAGAAAACAAGTAGACCACCTTGAACGAGAATTTAAAAAGATTAAACCAGCTACCTTTGATGGAGAATCCAATATGGGAGAGGAAGTTGAAGCATGGTTGTTGGACATAAAAAAATAATTCCAGATCTACAACTATTCTAGCAACATGAAGGTCAGAATGGCCATCTACAATCTGAAAGGGAAGGCCAACATTTGGTGGCAGGACCTGAAATTGGCCAAGGGCCTAAAGGAAAAACAGTTGGAATGCTCTGACTTTAAAAAGTATTTCAAGAAACAATACCTTTCGGAAAGTTACTATGAAAGGAAGACAAAAGAGTTCTACGCGTTACGACTTGGACAGATGGCAATGGAGGACCTTATAAATAACTTTTTGGAGCTACTAAGGTTCGTACCATACATCCGTGAGGATAAAGTAAAAATTCAGTGATTTCTAAGTTGTCTACCACAGTCCTACAAGGATAGAATTGAGTTTGACAACCCCAAATCCTTGAGAGAAGTATTCGGGAAGGAACGAATGTGCTACGATCAGTATAAACAATGGGTAGAGTTTCCCAAAGCATGGAAGGATAAGAGACAAGAGAGAACGAACCAGCAGAAGAAGGGGTACCAGCCAGCTCCTTATCAGAATACAAAAAAAAGTTTTTCGAGAAAGGATTTTCACTCCAACCATCCGAATATGCAAGGCAGTGGTAAACCAGTAAACCTGGGGATGAATGAGTTTGGAAAAAACCCTTGTGATCCATTAAAGTGTTGAGAATGTGGACAGCCTGATATAAGGAGGAACTGTTCACGTTTGAGTTCAATAAACATAATTGTTGTTCATAATCTGTAGGAAGCCTCGACAGTGGGAGATGTGGGCAGAACCCTACATCAGATAAATGCAGCCATAGATGGTCGACAAGCTGACCACTAGTCCTTGGTGGTAGAAATCGAAGGTAAAATCAATGACACTCGAACTTTTGTTTTAATTGACCCTTGAGCTACGTTAAGTTATATTACACCTAATGTGGCAGAGTCAAACAAACTTAAGAAACTGAAGCACACAAAATCATGGCTTGTACAATTAGCGACTGCTACTAAAAGAAAGGTAGTTGAGTTTGTTCTAGATTTTTAGTTCATCTTAGACAGTCAAAATATAAAGACCCATCTGAACATCCTACCACTAGGATCTTACGATATGATTATCGAGATGGATTGGTTGGAACAACACAAAGCAGTACTAGATTTCTATAGAAAGATACTTAGCTATAAAGATGATTTTGTCAATGTTAGAACAACCCAAGGTATACCAAAACCGGTATCAGTCAGACAAGTTTCAGCAATGCAACTCAAGAAATGTATGAGGAAGGGATGTCAATTTTATGCCATCTAGGTAACGAATCTGCTAGGAAAAGATGATAAGCCAAAACTAGAAGACTTTGTTGTCCTACATGATTTCAGAGACATGTTTGTGGATGAGATACCATAATTACCCCTTAGAAGGGAAATAGACTTCTCCATAGATCTGTTACCCGGTTATGGCCCTATCTCAAAGGTTCCTTACCAGATGAGTCTACAAAAACTGACAAAATTAAAAATACAATTACAAGAATTGTTGGACAAAGAGTACATCAGACCGAGTGTCTCACCTTGGGGAGCACCAGTCCTCTTTGTGAAAAAGAAGGATGGTACTCTAAGATTATGTATCGATTATAGACAACTGAACAAAATGACTATTAAGAATAAATACCCCTTACCAAGGATAAATGATCTATTCGATCAAGTAGGGGGGGGGCAAGATCTTTTCAAAATTGGATTTATGATCCAGTTATCATCAAGTTCATATAAAAGACGAGGACATAAACAAAACAACATTTCAAACAAGATATGGACACTACAAGTTTGTAGCCATACCTTTCGGACTCACTAATGCCCCAGCCATGTTTATGTGCCTAATGAACAGTATTTTCAGTGAGTACTTGGACAAGTTCATGGTAGTATTCATCGACGATATCCTAGTCTATTCAAAGATGGAGGAGGAACATGAGGAACACTTAAGAATAGTGTTGCAAATGTTAAGGAAGCACAAACTATATGCCAATTTCGACAGGTGTGACTTCTATCAGAAATAAATACAATATCTTGGACATGTAATTTCAGCAGAGGGCATTTCCGTAGACTCAAAAAAGACGAAAGCCATTAGGGAATGGCTGGTACCTAAAGATGTAGTGGATATATGGTCGTTCATGGGAATCACCAAATATTACCGTAAGTTTATAGAAGGGTTTTTCAAGATAGCCTACCCTATCACATCATTACAAAATAAAGGAACCAGGTTTAACTGGTCCGAGAAATGTCAAAACAGCTTCAACAAACTAAAGGAGTTATTGACAATGACACCCATATTGAAAGTAGCAGACCCAGATAAAGACTTCACTATGTGTGTTGATGCAAGTAAAGAAGGACTAGGTGGTGTCCTAACCCAGGAAGGACACGTTATTTGTTATGAGTCCTGGAAATTGAAGGAACACGAGTGAAATTATGTCACTCATGACTTAGAATTAGCAGCAATAATACACGCCTTAAAGATGTGGGGACACTACATAATGGGCAGAAGATTCCTATTATTAACGGACAATAGTGGGGTGAAATATCCGTTTAACCAACCAAATCTTAACGCAAGGCAAGCAAGGTGGTTAGCCTTCTTGAGTGAATTTGAATTTGAGGTCAAACATATCAAGGGCAAGGAAAATAAAGTAGCAGATGCTTTAAGTGGAAGAATCCATGGGTTATTTGAGATGAATGTTAGCAGGGAAGAAAGTGATCTGGAAGAAAGAATAAGGATGACAGGTATTGATGACAAAAACTATACTAAAATAATGATAGAAATACTGAACAATATCGCGAACTTGGAGAAACTAGTTCTAAGTATCGATGAGAAGGGACTGCCACGATTTAAAAACAGACTTTACATACCAGATTTAGCAGGGTTAAAATTAACAATCATGGACGAAGTGCATAAGAAATCGTATTGTGGCCACCCAGGTTACCAGAAAATGATAACAACCCTTAGGAAACTATTTTATTGGCCTAATATGAAGGGATAAACAGCCAAATACTTGGCTAGGTGCCAAGATTGTCAGCAGATTAAGGCTGAACACCAACATCTAGCTAGCCTATTACAACCATTACCCGTACCAGAATGGAAGTGGGAGACCATATTGTTGGATTTTATAACAGGTTTTCCTAAAACTCAAAAACAAAACGATTCTATTATGGTGGTAATCCATAAACTCAGTAAGTCTACACACGTTATTCCTGTAAACTCTACTTTTAAAGCTATAAACATTGTTGAAATATTCATGAAAGAAATTTTTAGACTCCATGGTATTCCTAAATTGGTGATGTCAGATAGAGACGTAAAATTCACATCCGCCTTTTGAAAGGAATTGTTTGCAGGGATAAATACTAACTTGAATTTCAGTATGAGTTATCACCTGCAAACGGATGGAAAGACCGAAAGGAAAAACCAAATAATGGAGGAGATGCTTCGCATGTACGTAAGAACAAAACCAAACAAGTGGGAAGACAATCTACACTTGGTAGAATTTGCATATAACAATGCATACTAGACTTTGGCTAAATTGAGCCCTTTCGAAATATTGTACGACAGAAAATGTACGACTCCAATTAGCTGGGATAACCTTGCTGACAGACTCATGGTGGGACTGGAGATGCTCCAAGAAATGGAAAACATGGTAAGGAAGTTACAACTGAATTTGAAAGAAACAAATGATAGATAGAAAAGATATGTAGATCATAAAAGAATACACTTGGAATTCCAAGTGGGAGACCATGTTTATTTAAAGTTCAAAGCCTGAAGAATCTCGTTGAAGTTAGGGAACTATGTCAAGATAACACCCAGGTTTTGTGGACCCTTCGAGATACTAGCTCGAATTAGACCCGTAGCATACCAACTTGCACTCCCGGCTAATCTGAAAATTCATAATTTTTTTCATATTTCCTTGTTGAAAAAGTATATTCATGACCCTACTCATATGATTGACTGGAACTTGGTGCAAGTGGAACCTGAAGGTGAGTTCTAGGTGGAACCCCTGCACATTTTGGACCAGAGAGAAATAACACTTCGAAACAGATCCATTTCTCAGGTAAAGGTGCAATGGAAGCACTTTAATCCTGAGGAGGCCACTTTGGGAGTTGGATGGAGATTTGCGGAAATTTGCTGAAAATTCATTCTGTTTTTAGTTAATTCGAATTTGGAAAATTTTTGCTATTTATGGCAATTCCAAATTTTGAATTTGATGATTGTAATTAATTATTATGACTGTTGGGCAGAGACCTGATTTGACCCAACTAACTATTTGACGATGACACTTGTATGAAAATAGAATATTTTATATTGATTGCAGGAGGACAAATGGAACAACCATGTTAAATTTAGCTGACCATGACTCCATGAGTGGGGAACAAATTGGAATTAACTCTAGGATGATTGTTACAAGTGGAAAATTAGTGATTTGGCCATTGGCAGCCCCTGAAAATCAGGGATTTAGAAAGCTGCAAAAATTAACAAGGGAGGGAAAAAAAGTCCTAGGCAAATTAATCAATAGCATATGTGAGGATGCAGGATGCTGCCAAGTATGTTGGGAAGGAAGACTATGAAATTTTCTTTGTTTATTGCTATTATGAGCACTATTGTGTGAGTGTGTGGCAAGAGGGATACTACTGGAATTGAAGGACATTGTTGGAGAGGAGATTTCAATTCGCCCTCATGGACTTATCGTCAGGCTAGGGGGTGAATCAAGCAAGTAGATTGGCTTCCCTGTTCTATGATTGGAAGGAACGTGGATGTTCTCTTTGTCTTCCCGCAAATTTGGTTCATATATGTAACTCTACCTTATCCTAGTCAAATGTCATGTGTTGCAATCCGTTTACTTCTATGTATGAATTTCTGGTTGAATGTTATGGTGGAAAGATCTATCATTTTACTTCATAGTCATTGTCTAGAAATGGAGTCATTTATTTAGATATGATTCTTAGTAATTACTAATATCTTGGAATGTACCAAATAGGAAAAATAATTCCGTAATAGTTACTAATATCATAATAGAATGGATTACAGGCTACAACTATCTTCTTACTTAATTCTATTAAGTAAAATGAAATAAAATTGTTTTCATAAATACTTGAAGCCACGTGCACCAATAATTGTGGCGGATTTCATTTCCTGTAGATGCTTATAGTATACAATGAGCCTCCTCTAATGAGAATATCAGTTCAGATTCAAAGTAAATACACTCTTTATCACAAAGGTATTAATCGATATGTATATCGACGTGTATAACTATATCATGAACATATATGTATATATATAAGGAGCGTTCTATATGATATAATATGATGTTGGAGTAAACTAATTACTAAGGTATCTGGAAAAAAAACTAGACAGATATACATATAAACATTTACATGGGAATATAATTCAGAAACTTATCAAAACCCCATTACAAAAAAATAAGTATATGTAAATCAACATGGTAGTGAGGGTACTTTAATAATGACTCTGTGGTTTAAAGGCGCATCTACAGTATAACCTCTGTCATAGGTACAATGCTACAGGGTATCTAGTATGAAGGAGTAAAAAAATCACATGAAAGGAAATAAACCCGAACTTCTAGAAGTCCTGATCTTTTATAATCTCAAATGGACAAACTTTTTCCTGTTGATTTATATATGAGAAACCCAAGAATCTGGACTGAATCCCATAGACCTAAGCTTTACACGAAACCATTGCATACAACTGGTTCATAATTTAAACTTACAAATGGTGGAATAAGACTCAGGTTCAACTCCTACCAAAAACTAGTGTTATATCAGAATCCAAGTATACGATGCTTAAACAAAATCTGGAAGTCATCACCCGATCTCGGTGGAAAAAAAAAACCTTAGGCACAGTTGTTATGATGATAGTTTTCGGCATACTACTGTACTTAGCCGAAATCATTTTTGAGAAAGGACCGTGTAATAAACAGTCAGATTCCATTATGGAAAAATAACTAGAGAATTCAAATCTGTAATAACAAATCATTTTTCAGAGATACCGAGGTAAAATATTAAACACAAAAAGTGATAGATTGAAACCCATTTACACAACGACATAATACTCAAAGAACAATGATCATATTACTTAAATAGAACGACTATCTGAATATCACAAGTCTAACTAGGTGCAATATTGGCCTAAATTTTCTTCGTACCAGAATGTTTATACAAAATCAGACCGTACACTGTATCAACTAAATATAGAACTTGGAACTAAAAATCTTCAAACATTAGGGATGGGACAAAGCCTTGACCATCGGTACATGTGAACTCAAAATAGACAGATGGGCACTGTGTTGGAACTCGAATACCTCTTGAAGGAGTGAAGAGGGCGTCCCCATGCTTCGACGTGACTGCACCTACACAAAATAATGTGAAGCCTTATAATGTATCCAACATAAAGAGATGATTAAATCACATAACAGAATAAAAATTAGATAGTGGGCCTGTGAATACTTAACTGTAAAGGTATTCTTGCCTTCTTCCATCGTTCTATCCCGTATGCCTCCTAGACCGAAAGGGGAGGAGGATTTTGTGTCTCCCTGATGGGTACCCTCGCACATCAAGGGGCCCATCATTAGCGATGAATACTAGTCTTAATCAAAAACATTGTAGAAAATGAATTTGCATATAATGACCATAAAGTAATAGTAAACATAAAATTAATGTGACATTTCAAATATAAACAGGAAGGATTAAACGCCTTCGGCCATGAGAACTCTACTCCTAATCAATATAATGACACTTGCGATTTAAACAAATAAGTTCTCTAAAGTTCAACATCATGCCGAAAGGTCTGTTATGCACCCAAGTAAGGGAAAACCGAGACATGACACTCTGTCATCTAATAAAAATCGATTGGGAAACCAGGCCATTAACAAAAGTTCAAGAAAAAAAAAATAGAATATTCCGAATGCACATTTATAACAGACATCGTAGTAAGTTCCTAAAAGAAAGGAGAATAGCTCGGCCTCGACAGGAAGACTAGTACAGAGAAAGGGGTTCAACTGTGAAGAACCTAGACTTGGCTAGGGTAACGCCTAACCTTTCACAATAACCTCAAAGAATGCTACCGAAGAATTGACCAGGACCAGGAGCATGTAGAGACATACCTAACAAGATAGAAAGATCTGAATGCATAAGTAAAAGAACAGTCAAGGGTAAACTTACCCTGCACAGAGCTACTGTCAAGAAGGTCCACCCAAGATCTTCACCCATCTGGCACAGGGGCCGAATCATAAACTCATGTCCATGATGCGAAAGACAAACAAAAGAATGGTCTGAGACATTCCCTCCTCTGTCACTAAACCAAAACCATAATGCAAATGAAAAATGGATTGAGACAGTGCTTCCTCTTTAACCAAACCAAAACCAGAATGAAAGTGAAAGTGTGGGAGTAACCTTTTGCATGGAGTAAAGGGGATGGGGTATTCGTACTTGGACCATGTTAATATAGGGTAAGTGTCGACATCTCATTAGGGCACGCCAATCAAGCTCTTAATTGAATAGACATATCCCAGGCACTTTAAATGTTGCAAACAGGCCTTTAAGGAACAAGGGTTCCAACTTGTATCAGTTTCTCAGAGTATTAATGACAAGGTAACCGGATGGCTTAGTTACTGCACCCTTATATGTTGAACCCAACTACCTTTTCATTAATCATCCAAGGTGGATATCCCTTGTCACTACCTAACGAGTAGTTGTGTTAGCATGATCATAACCAGAACCTTCACAAGTTAACCTCTGCACGCTTTATATTCAAGGTGCAAGTTTAATGCTCGATTTTATACCCAAATAACATTTGTTTCCAAATAATGTTAACCTCTCCATGTAGATCTTATAATAATAATAATATATATATATATATATCATAATGAGCATCATAAGGCCTTACATCTATAACCCTCGCATTTGTATGATAGTGACTCTAAGTAGTTACATCTCCATATCATAAAGTGGTTTTGGAAATAAATTGGTAGATAATAACAAGTTGCTATGAAAAAGTATATCGCTAGCTATGAACCTATGTTCGTATATAACTCAATACCAAAATAGGAAGTGATGAATTTATGTTAAAATAGGATAGAGGAGTAAAAGGCAATAAGACTAATGTACATTATGGTTGGCGAATGGCTAAAAAGCTTTAAAGAAACAGAACCAACTCAAAGTCCCCAATTAAATTTGTTTTTTTATTATGTAAATTTTGAGGTACATTACATCATTAAAGCACATAACAAATATCATATGAAAAAAAAACTCTTTGTCCTCTATTTATAGCTTCTCGAGATCATATAAGGAGGGACGACAAAGAGCATACATAGATAAAAAAAACACGTGAGAGAGAGAGAGAGAGAATGGTAATGAAACTTTAAACCTGTGGATTTGATATAAATGGTCGTATCTTGATAAAACATAAACCATTTCTAGTGAAATGAAAAATACTCTCAGCTAAAAGGGACACTATAGCTGCAATGAAACAACTCTCTCAACCCAAATATAGAAGAACCCATAAATCCATTGATGCTTGCAATGACACAAGTTTGTGATGTTAATCAACAAGAGGGGAAATTCTTCATATATGTTTTGATACCATGTTCAACAAACAAGATATTTTAACATGGGTCAAACAACTAAGAAACCACTAACAAAAAAACATATGAAAGATCGACAAACTAGTGTATTACATGGTTAAAACCTTGCAAGAGGAAAATAATTCATGACCCCAACTAATGTAACCATTTAAAACAATATATTAATACAAAATAAAAAAAATATACAAATAATTTTCCCACAATTCATGATAAATTCATGATAAACAAATGACTCTTTGTACTCTTTTAATAGAAATTACAATCCAATTAAATGTTAAACTACAACTCAATATAACCATTAATATAAAAAAAAGTTATAGTAATTATTGCATATTGCAAAATATTAATAATGATATGTAGCTATTTTTCTTCCTCTTAATTTGTAAAAGCTATTGATGAGATCAATGATGCTATCATGAAATATGGAGAATCACTTTTAATGAAATAGAACAGTATTGTAGTTATTGCATAATAACGTTCACCCTAGTCAACAAAAGCTACGTTAACCCTAGTCAACAAAAGCTATCCTAAATGTAAGTGCCATATAGAAACAAGGGAGAGAATGTAAGTAATTCATTTTATCATTAATTAATAAAATTAAAACTTTTAAAATTTATTCTATAAAATATCTAAATATTGTATCCTTAAACTTTATATCATTTCAAAATTTCTCCCATGCTTCATATATGAGAATATTCTCCAAATTAATAAAATATAGATATTATTTCCTTAGACTTTATATCATTTTAAAATTTCTGCAATGCTTCATATATGTTTTAAAATTCATGCTTAGTATATGTGAAGAGTATTTTCCAAATTTCTTCCATAACTTATAATACATGGCATCTCCTACATGTGTTAGGAGTAATATCCTCATTTATGTTGGATTGTTTTTTTTAATAAAAAAATATTATAAGATGAAATAGTAAAATATAGACATTGTAACGTTTTGATATTTACTATGAAGTATTAAGATAATTATGGAATTCATATTCACTACAAGTTCAATTGGAATTATAGCATTGAGAAAAAGATTATTGGGGATGGAAAGCCTATTATGGGCTTGAAAACAATTGTAAATCAGTTAATCTTTGGAGTTGGGATAAGAAGAAACTCTTCTTTGAGACTCTTGTTACACTTGTTATTATTTATGGATGTGAAGTATGGGTTTGTAGTATCTCTCGTGAATCCTGGAGAAAGATAGAGAAAATACAAAAGAATTTTATAACCTATAATCTCAAAATTAAAGGAAATACACCCTATCCCATCCTCCTTGTAGAAACAAGCCTCTTCCCCATTGAGATCATGGCTATGACTAGATACCTAATGTATATGAACAATTTAAACAACATGGAAGACAAGAGGTTACCTAAAATTGCTTCAAAATCAAGTCATAATCACCATCGACTCAAGCGAGGATGGCATAAAGACACCTAGACTTGGCTAAACTATTGGGGAATCATGGAAAAAACCATTTTGTAGAATAAATATACTATTAAAAAAAATGTCTAATCAAAATTTAAGGAAAAAATGTGGTGGGATAAAGAGTTAGAGGAAAAAAGAAAATTAAGGTATTATAAAGATGTAATCAACCCTAATCTAGAAGATCAAAATTATCTATCTGTTTTTCCCTAAATAAAAAAAAAATAGCATTGCTAAGATATAGCAAATTCTCACGAGCTCCATAGTGAAACTGGGCATTGGTCAATTTGGTCAATTCCTAAAACGCCATGGGATGAAAGAGTGTGTCACCTTTGTGACACTAAGAAGGTTGAATATGAGAAACACTTTCTCTTAGATTGTCAAGCTTATACCCATATTAGATCTCATTTTCAAAATATTGGTCACACTACCAAGCTTCCTAACCTCTTAACTCAACCAAAGTATGGTGATCTTGGAAAGCTTCTCTTAATGTTTTTTTAGCACAAAAACAAAATTCTAAAGAATCACAAGTAATCACTTATCCTCTTAAGTTCCCATAGACCAATTAGGTCTTAGTGAACTTTAATCATCATCATCATTAAGATAATAAAAGTTTTTTTATTTTTTTATTTATAATGAAAGAGTTAAATTAGAAAAGTTTTTTTATTTTTTTATTTATAATGAAAGAGTTAAATTAGAAATTTAGTTTTACAAGTTAGTTGTTAGCAATAAATTGAGTTATTAAATCATATAAATTGTATGGTTATTTTAATTTTATTTAAAAAATATAGATTCATGAAATATTATTTCTTGTTTTATTAATGTTTAAAATATAAATAATAAAATATTTTTATTTATATATATTTTTATTTGTACATTTTTTATTTTATTACTCGATTTATTACTTAATTTTCAAATATTACAATATATATGAAAATAAAATATTTTTAATTCTTAGGATAATAAAACAAGACTTTTCCACCTACCAACCCCTCTCAATCTGTCTAAAAGTTGGTCCATGCTAAATTTTCCGATAAAAGAGGTTTACCTGAGTATCTGCTATTATAAATCTTTGCCTGTTCTGCGGTAGGAAGACTACAAAACGTATAAATAAAAATACAAAACTTATGTCCCAACCATTTGAACTCGACTATGTTATATTTCGATTAATTTTCTTATTATATTCATATTACTCTCTAACTGTACTAGTTTCTATAGTTTCTAAAATTACTTGAAAACCCTGCTTTGCCTGGCTATAGAGAAGGAATACATCCTTATACTCCGACCCTGTGTTTTATAAACCGCGGGTGAGCACCTAGCCTGGAATAAACTATATTGTAAAGGGAGCTATGCCTCGGACTGGCGAATATATGGTACATGTGTTAAGGAGGGATACCAGCGTTGTTAACTCCTCGTACAGGGTTGGCATAGAATACGATATTTCTATTTAGCTTTATCAGAAACTTTAGTAATAAAAATTAATTTGAAGATTGAATAAATTTTCATTATTCATTGATGTGGTTTCACATGTTACCTAAATATAAATATTTGATGTGATTTCATAATTTAGTTAAATATAAATATTAAATGTTTAGTAAAAAAATAAGTATTGCTAAGATAAGAAAACATTTTCATTAGCTCCATAGTGAAACTGGGCGTTGGTAAGAAGGTTGAAGATGAAAAACACTTTCTCTTAGATTATCCAGCCTATACTCATATTAGATCTCATTTTCAAAACATTGATCACACTACCAACCTTCCTAACCTCTTAACTTAACAAAAGTATGGTGATCTTGGAAAGCTTCTCTTAATGTTTTTTGAGCACAGAAACAAAATTCTAAAGAATCACAAGTAATCACTCCCCTCTTAAGGTCTGATAGACCAATTAGGTCTTAGTTGACATTAATCATCATCATTATCATCATCATCATCCTATTGATTTTATTTTTTCGACAATTATCATCAAATATAATTAAAGTTAGGCAAACATGATTAAGTATTATCAAGCAGTATTATTTATAATCAAATTTAATCAATCAAAATATAATAATATTATATAATAAACTATTTATTATATTATTAATTTAGCATAATATAATCAAATATAATAATCAATCATAAATTAATCATTAATTTATGATCAATCATAACCATCAACCATAATCAATCATTAATTTATGTTGATTAAGGTTGGTTGTCATTGATGTCAACCCTTGAAGAAAGCCCCGTAGCACAAAGGTTTGGGTAATGGACCCAATATTATTTGATGTAAATATGACTCATTATTGTTTTTTCATGGTTGATAGGAAGTAAATATGGATGAACTCCAAAGTGGTCCCCTTATGGTGAAATCCCTCATGGGAAGACGCTTTGTGGAGTAAGAGAATTCATGATTAATTGTGGAATAATGAGATAAAGGAAAGTGGACTTGGTAGGGAAAATATCCTAGATGGATAATGTTTGTCATGTCATTTCAGGTGGTATGTGGAATGTCACATAATTCCTCACGGTTAGAGAGTTATGACCATGAGAAGTTGGAGACCCCAGGTTTGGGTAATGGACCCAAGTTTGTTTGATGTGTAACATTATGAGTTATGATATATTTTTAGATAATACTATTCTATATGAATAGTACATGTCATTCCATCTATGGTGGTATGTAGAACGTCACATAACTCCTCACGGTTTGAGAGTTATGGCCTTACGAAGTTGGAGGACCCTCGTATGTCATCTAGAAGCCCCAAAAGGCCAAAGTAGTCAAAGTGGTTTAAGAGATTTTAAAAGGTAAATAATA
>JZKD02S2107888.1:49562-62059 GCA_000966675.3 Picea glauca
AAGGAGACATTTTCATTTTGAATCATCTTGTACTTGAACATTTAAGTGGGGTAAGAGGAGGTTTCCCCCTCGAAGAGGCTTATTATCTGATATTATCTCTTTTTCAAGGCGTTGAGTACTTTTCTTGAGGTTTTTTTATGCTATATTGATGTTTGGTTCTTAACATCTTTTTAACCCACTGGTGTTGTACTGGCTCTTGTCGGACTGTGTCATTTCCTATCTTAGTTCCTCCACAAGTGACTATGTTGATGTTCCATCCTTTTTCCTTCGCTTCAGCTGAAATCCACTGAACATTTTGGTTGTTTTGGTTCCTCTTTTCCTGGATCTTTACTATTAGTGTTGGACATTCTTCCATATCATGGTCCGATGCATGACTATACATACATGTTTCTAGTGGAAGTGGACATTCCCTTGCATAATGTCTCAGTTGTTGACATATGTGACATACCACTGGCCCTCTACCTCTTCCAAAAACTCCTGTCGCTCGTCCTCCATCTCTATAGCCCGCTCAATCTCCTCTCGATACATTTACTAAGGTGCCTGATTCTACTAAATGATATCGTACTGCGGTTGTGTTGTGTTTTAATGTGGTTGCACGGTATTATATGGTTGTTGCACAGTATTATACTATCATTTCACAGTCTTGTATGGGGCTGGAACTTGGTTAAACCATGGTGCATCTTTCCAAGTCATCATTTCTTCCTGCACTCTATATGCATATGTTGTTCTCTCTCGCATCAAATACATAGTTCTACAATATTTGTCATCGTGGCCCACTGATTTTCAAAAGATGAAATATTAAATCTTCGGGAGTGTCTGGTACTTCTGCATCATTGGGTAGTGATATAGATCATGGCCCCGTTTCTTACAAATTTCCTACCACAGTCTTGTTGTTAGTAATGGATTTGGCATTCTTGTTGCCATATATTGCACGAATGTTGGACATTCATTCTTGTGGTGTCCTTCTGTCCTACATGTAGTACACCAAATGACTTCTTGTTTGCCTTTACTCTTATTCTGGTTTAGTTGGAATCATATGTTCTTCAAATACTCCTTTATTTATTCAATGGTTGGATCCATCTATTTATACTAGTTTTCTTCCAGTCGCAGGGCTTCCTGTAGAGCCTCTACCTGCATCTGGAACTTCTGTTGTCGCAATGGGTATTTTAAGTGTGGTAATAGTGAATTGATCAATAGGTGCGTATGTTGTATATCGATCATGAGGTATTTCAACTTTCCTTTTAAACGCTTAAATCGCTAGTCAATTTCCCAAACAAATTCTCCTGGTTTGTGTCGGATTTGTATCATCTCATTCATGTATTTATCCTCTGAGCTTGGCTTCTGGAAATCATTAATTAGTAACTTCTTAATTTCTTTCAGTGTCCTTGTCATCTGAGGTGCACTATTTGCGTCTCGACTCATGTACCAGTCTAGTGTGTGGTCTCTTAGCGTAATAGCTAACTGTGCAAGTTTGGTATCTTCATCAACGATCTCTTTTTCTTCCCAGATCTTTGCACAAATTAGCAATTGTTTCTCAAGGTCTTTTGTTGCTTCTCCTCGAAATTCCAGTACTCGAATGGTGGGATAATGTCTTTCCATTCTGGATGTTGAACTACTACCTCCACGTGTTGTAGATACTTGACTAGTGCTGCCTGAACTAGCTCCTCCAGTTGTTGTTTCTTATGTATATGTACTTCTTTCTATATTTCTTCTCTTGAAATCTAGTTGTCTAAATGGTGGGGTTCTCTTTGGTGTATTAGTCACACATGGGTTTATGGGTTCCACACTGAAATTAATATGGATAGGATTTTTGCCTTCTCTTCCCATTCTTGGACCTCTCATCTTCCTCTCATATGTTTCTCACATGATTTACTCAATCTTCTCCATAGCCCAGACATCCTCAACGTCTTCCTCGTCACTTGCCAAGTCTTCCCTCATGGCTACGACTCTCTTCCTGGTATTCACCTTGTATTGGTAGGGTACTCCGCTACGCATATTTTCATCCGTCACCATTATTTGCTTGATCTGGTCGTCATCCATCATGATTGGGTCCAAGGGTTCCTCCTTATTTCTCTTATCCTTTCCTCCTTCCATTTCTCTTTTTCTGTCAGTGCTTCCCCCCTTCACCCATGCACACAGGGAAGTTTAGTTTTTTGACTCCATTGTCATTACACATTTTTTGTATAGAAGCATCTTAATATAAGTATACAACGATCTAATATACCTTCCTGGAGGTCCTCGTAGAAACTCTTGCTCTGTTGTGTTGTATGAATTCATTGTATCTACTGCAAACTATGTTATAAATCCTGCAACAATACTGTCGAGCCAAAAATCTATTGCACAGGTGAATTTGTTGTTCACCTACTGTAGCTTCCCAATCTGTACCGGGGTCCACTCTAACTTTTGGATCCGGTTCATTGCATGGTTATCCTTCAACCTTAGTATCCACTCCTACAATAAGTGTGGAAAATCATAGAAAAAGACTTTGTGTAAATCAGTAAATACATATTTCTCAATATATTTACGGGGTGTTACTCTAGGGATTCTGTTATCCCTCTGTGAAAACTACAACTCTTTTACCCTTAGCCAACTTTTGATCTTTGCTTTTGTGGGATTCCACAATATCGACATCCCCTTCTAATAGCTCATTGTTTTCTTCCTGTCTTGAATATTCTCTTGATCTGTCTTCCTTAGATATTCAACCTATCTCATGTGATCAATCCTCTATTGTTCCTACCAATGAAAATGAAACCATTTGTTGGACCTTTATATCCTACATGAGTTTATAGCTTAAGTGACCTAGGGTTCATGGTTGTTTGGGATTCCAACAAAGCCTCTAAAACTATCGTCCCTCCTGGTAAACTAGAAGGAAATGTAGTGTACAGAGTACACTATGTTGTCTCACCCGAGATAGTATTAATGGGTGGTTTCAATACTCAGGTGCTTGCAGCCTAGTATTGAGTGGAAGATCTGAGAATTGTATGCATAGAAATCTATTTTAACTTATTAACACAATATCCCATCATTTTCTATTTATGCAAGAAATATCCCATAACTACTGAAGATAATAAAGAAACAAATACATTCAATCACATAACACAGGTTTTACCATGGTTCACCTCCCCTGGGCTACATCCACAAAGATCTGGCTCTTAGCTCTTTATTATAGTATTTTTGGAACTCCGGTGTTGCACGCTTTACGAATTGGTTTAGATGGGTCAAGATATATTATGAGGTGGACTAAATCACACCAGGCTCCTCATCATTAGATCTACCCTCCTTGGTCCTCTCTAGCTCAACAACTTACAAAATTAGGTCGTACAGTGAAATATTACACTACATCACATCTCAGTCTCTATGTCTCTCTCTATCAAACATCCAACCTTTGTTATGAGACCTAGGAGTCTATATTTATACATTTCTGGCTCTTCAACCATTTCAATTACATTGAAAAAACTCTAACCCCACCATCGTTAGGTCTTCCATGCATGCACATGTGCTGGTTTTCCTTCCAGTTGTCGCTTTCCTCGTGTATGCCTTCTTTCCCAAATTTTCATGTCTTTCTGCTTTGGCCTTCTTCCAACAATCTCTAGGAGTTACCTTCAGGTGATGTTGGGGGAGTGTTTGGGCCTTTAGGTACTATAGTATATTCTAGAAAGGAGTGGGAACATGGATAGACTAGGAATTATGATCCTAGTTCATGCAACCCTCACAAATGCTTGAGTTATGTGAAAACTTGATATGGGCCGATGGAGGCTAGGACATCATAGTTTCATGGAAGAGGTAAGTATATTGATCATCTCTATCTTGTTCATTGATATATATATATTATTTTCTATGTTTTTTTTCTATATATAATTATATGATTTTTGAAATTTCTATGCTCGAATAACAGACCCTCGACACTGACATATGCATGATGTAAGTTTTCTCCAATGATCCAATAATAGGAGTATCCTTCTCGTTCTGTGCACCATACACTCATGTATGGTGGAATGAGTGATTCATGAATTAAAATGATCATTCCTAACAAAATTCGTCATATGTTTTCAATCCATGTTTTAGATTCTTTTATTTTGAATGTGAATGTGTTGCAGAATGAATGTTAAGTTGGCCTTTCTTAACAAAGTATACACTTCAAATTTGTTGAAATATTTATATTTTTGGCTACAATTTTGGCTTCCATTTTTCCCAAAACAAGATCCACTATTCTAAAAATAATTCGCCCAAATTCTATAGGTTAAAATTATTTTACCTTTAAAATTGCCAAAATTTTATACAAACTATATAAAATCCTTATAAATTTGAATATTTTTACAAAAATATTTCCAAACAT
The DNA here is from genome assembly GCA_000966675.3 of Picea glauca. Lineage (NCBI taxonomy): Eukaryota > Viridiplantae > Streptophyta > Pinopsida > Pinales > Pinaceae > Picea > Picea glauca. The sequence goes on from JZKD02S2107888.1 coordinate 53,899, forward strand.
TTATAGTTGGTATATGAAGGATTAGTAGATTCCTTGAGGTTTCTACATTTTAAAATAAATTTCCATCCTTAAAATCATCCCTGGATAGTAATGACTTAATTAGGCTTGATAAATTTGATTTTCATTTAATGTTAAATTAGATGGTACATTGATGACCAAATTCTAATTTAGACTTGCTTAACTTGATTTTCATTTAGTGTTCAATTAGATGGTACATTTATGACCAAATTATAATTTAGACTTGCTCCATTTGATTTGCATTTAATGTTAAATTTGATGGTACATTAATGACTAATTTGTAAATTAATATTGTTAACAAGTGTGATAATTGAAGCTTGTACATGGATATTGTTAATGTTGTTTAAGACGTTAATTGCTAAGTTAGATTGTATTTACTGATTAATTTAGACTATAATTAATGTTAAATTAGATTTGCGTGTGTTGACTAAATTGTGATTTAGACATGCTAAATTAGAGGGTAAGTTATGTTAATTTATATTGGTAATTATTGGCTAATTTAGACTTGATTAATGGTTTGGGTGGTTGGAGAAGTCGTGTAATGGCTTGAGATCTCTTCTTGATGTCTTATCGCGTCTTGCTGACCCATTGCTTTGGGGGTGGGTGTAGTCTTGTGTCAGCTATTTCGGTCTCCTAGCATGTGGGTTGGTCTTGAGTCTATGGTCCATATAGAATATGCTTGCATCAGGGTTATTTTCAAGCCTCTCATCTTGGGATGGCATGATTACTGATGAGGGGATCATCGCACGCCCTATTGGATAGAGGTGAATGATATCGTGGACAAACTTTGTGCTTCCCATGTGAGTTTTGTTGATCATTGTAAGTTGTTTTTAGCTCATAGGTTGTAATTCCTTCATTCTTTTGGTTTGTGCGCCTTGAGGTTCTAGTCATTGGTCGTCAAGGTTGTTGTGTTAGGAGGGGGATGTTTCCCCTTAGCTTGTAGGCATAGTCTTGTTTTCATCGAGTGAGTAGTCGTTCCTCCTTGTTGTTTTACGCATGTTTCTCCCAGTTTCTCTTGAGTTGTAGTTTTCTGTTGTCTGTTTAGCGGGCGTGGTGCTCGCCATCAAATGTGTTGTCTAGCTATAATTGTTGTTCCTATCCCATTTAAAAAAAAAAAAAAAATTGCACCTTCTGCTTTACTTGTAATTGTAACGATGGGGTTGTTACATATGGTATCAGAGCGGGTTCAACCCGCGACCTGGGAAAACTATGGATTTCGTTGATATGATATTTCATTATAATGTTGATAATTAAGTTGACTTGTATTTGTGCAGGTAATCATGGTTAGAGGATGTCGCAGAGGAAGACGATGGGGTGCTAGGGGAGGAGGTGTGATGCCTCTAGTAACATTACCATCATTGACCAGACCCTTAGTATTTTGATAGATCCCGGTGATACCGAGAGTTTCGTTTCTGCTGTAGCACTAAAAAGGATTAAGGTAAAGGCAGTCGAACAAGATGAGTTTAGCTTTGTACAGATGTCTTCGAAAGCCAAACAGAAGGTTGGAGGTAAGGTTACGTGTTGTTCCCTTAACCTAGGAGAGCTTTTCATGAAGGCCAACATGTACGTCACGATCTTAGGATCTTATGACATCATGATTGGTATGGACTGGTTGGAAGTGCATGAGGCAATACTCAACTGTAAGACAAAATGGTTGAGCTTGGTCGATGATGAGGGATAGAGACATGTGATTGTAGGATGGAACCAGGGAGTTTCCCTGAGTTTCATCTCTTCCTTGTAGTTACAGAAGAGCTTGCACAAGGGATGTAATCTTTATGCGATCCTTGCGTTAAACGAGAAGGGAGTAGCGGAACGTCTAGAACACCTTCCTATGGTGAGAGAGTTTGCATACATCTTTCTAGAGGAGTTACCTAGGATGTCACCAGAGAGGGAATTTGAATTTACCATAAACCTAAAACTGGGGATTGAACCAATAGTGAGAACGCCTTATCGTATGTTAACCCCAGAGTTACAGGAGTTGAGAATGAAACTGAAGGAGTTGTTGGACCTGGGAATAATACATCCAAGTGTGTCACCGTGGGGTGTGCTTTTTATTTTCATATGAAATAAGGATGGGTCGTGGAGACTCAACATTGACTATCATTAATTGAAAAAGGAAATGATCAAGAATCAATATCCATTGTCGAGGATTGATGATCTGTTTGATCAAATGGACGATGCTACTATGTTTTCAAAGATCAATTTTCTACCAAGGTATCACCAATTACGGATAAAGGAGGATGACGTCCCTAAGACCTCCTATAAGATGAGTTTTGGACATTACGAGTTTACATTTTTACCATTTGTACAGACAAATGCCCTAGGGGTCTTTTTGAGTTTGATGAACGGGGTGTTCCATGAGTACTTGGAAAATTTCATCCAAGTGTTCATTGACGATATTTTTTTTTACTACCGGGAAATGGAGGAGCATGATGAGCACTTGTGCTTGGCACTATAGTGTCCGCGAGAGCATAAATGTATGGGAAATTTTCCAAATAATCATTTTATCAATCGAAGATTCACTACTTAGGGCATGTCATCCCCGTTGAAGGTATCGTCATGGATCCAACAAAGGTTGAGGCTATTATGGAATGGCCTGCACCGACGAATGTCTCGGAAGTGCGTACCTTCATGGGTTTAGTAGGAAACTATAGATGGTTCTTTGAGGGATTTTTAAAGATAGAAAATCCAATCACGGAGTTGTAGAAGAAGAACAAGAAGTTTGTTTGGACCAATAAATGCACGGAAGCTTTTCAGAGGCTCAAAGAGATGTTGACAATGAAATTGATACTAAGGGTCCCTGACATGGATGTGGACTTCTTGGTATGCACTGATGCATCCAAGGAAGGATTAGGTAGAGTCTTGATGCAAGATGGTCGAGTGATCGCTTACATCTTGAGGAAATTGAGAAGGCACGAGGAGAACTATGCGACACATGATTTGGAGTTGTTAGCCATTGTATATGCCTTGAAGGTTTCAAGAAACTCCCTTGATGGAGAAAAATTTGAACTAAAGATGAACCACTGTGGACTACAACTCATCTTTATGCAAAGCGACCTGAACGTGCGACAATGACGCTGGTCAAAATTGTTAGAGAGTATGATTTCAAGATTTCTTACATAAAAGGAATAGTGAACCAAGTGGAAAATGCATTGAGTCGAAGACCATGCATATTTTTGGTGTTTCCTGTTCAGATGAATCTACGTGAAAATATTCTATCATTACAGCATGACAATGACTGGTACAAAGAGGTCAAGGATTTTATCAGAGAAAACATAATGATGGTACCAAAATTTGAAGGACTTACATTTGACGATGATGGATTATTGAGGTTTGAAAATTGGATTTACGTACCACTGAACAACGCATTGAGAATCGTGATCCTAAATGAGGCTCATAGAGAAGTATACATGGCTCACCGAGTAGTCATGAAGATGAGGGTGGACCTTAAACCCTTATTCTTCTGGAAAGGTATGAAGGCAGACATAGTCAACTATGTGGCCAGATGTCTAGAATGTCAGCAGGTAAAGGCCGAACATAGACATCTAGTAGGATTACTACAACCATACACTATTCTAGAATTTAAATGGTAGGTTATTTCAATGGATGTTATTGTTGGATTGCCACTGACGGCAAGGAGACACGACTCGATTTTCATAGTAGTCGACACTATGATGAAGAGTGCTCATTTTATCCCTATGTGTATGACATATTAGGCACCTAACATAGCTAGAGTTTTCATCAGTGATATTGTGAGGTTGCATGGCGTGCGTAAGAAGATTATATCCGATCGAGGATCGGTGTTTACTTGACGATTTTGGACTAGTTTCCAAGAGGCCTTGGGAACCCAACTTAACTTTAGTACTATGTATCACCTGAAGACTAACGAACAGACCAAACAAACGAACCAGACCTTAGTGGACATGTTTCACATGTACGTGATGGACCAAAAAAAGTGTTGAGAAGAATTATTGCCACTCATGAAATTCTCTTATAACAATAGTTACTAAAGAAACATTAATATGGTGCCTTTCAAGTTTCTTTATAGGTGAGCATGTCAGACACCTTTGAGTTGGGATCAACTTGAGGACAGGGTCCTAGTGGGAGCAGAAGAAATCCAAGAAATGGAAGAGAAAATGCAAACAATAAGACAAAGGATTAAATAAGCGCAGGATCAACATAAGAGTTATGTCGATGCGTACCATGTCGACCGTAGTTACAAAGTTGGCGATCAAGTATTCTTGTGGGTAAAACCACATAAGAGTTTGATCAAGTTTGGAAAGGGAGCTAAATTCTCTCCTAGGTTCGTGGGACCTTTCGATATTGTGGAGAGGAAGGGGCCCATGGCCTATCGACTAGCCTTGCCTGATTCTTTGAGGTGTATGTATGATGTTTTTCATGTATCTATTTTGAGACATTATATTGGTGATTATACACATGTTATTGACATGAGTTCCTTGCATGTATTGGATGAGGGATCACTTAGAACTGAGACTATCCGCATCCTGGATCATCTCATTCCACAACTACGATGTCGAGTAGTAGATTAGGTCAAGGTCCAATGGGACAACTATAATCCACACTCGTCAACCTGAGAAGATGCATATGATATGTGCCATCAATTTCAATTTTTGTTTGATAGATAGAGTTATGATACTATGATACACATTATTCCGGCACTTACATACTGTGAAAATTCGGGACAAAGTTTAGACCAAGAGGGGGTGTATGTAACATCCCACTCTTGTGCACACTGAGTGAACTTATTCTTTTAGGAGACTTGATTGCAAGTGATCTAGATTATTATACTATTGGGCATGTGATTATGATTATGAGACATTATGAATTGATGACATGTTATTTTGTTATATTGACATAGACAGGTGCTATTGACTCGGTTCTCCTAAGTGTGCAGGATTTTGTACCTTGAGGATGTAGAGGCATCGATGAAACCCCTTGGACTCCAGATCGAGTCGAGGAGTGGACTATTGGGGTTTGATTGTTGTATATATGACATTTGTGCATCTGATTAGATGATATGATTATGGATATTATTTTGACATGATTCATTGATGATGTAGGATGATGATAGATTACTGACCAGAATCACATGTGGAGTAGAGGTGTCACACATGAATACCAGAGACGTTGAGGAAGAGGTGTGGACAAAATCCCTACCAGAACCTACTAAAACTTCCACCGTGGCTCAAACTGTAGGTTAACGATTACATAGTTCAAGAAGACCCGTGATGTTGTGAGGGCCGACTATGCCAATCACTCACAATGATTCTAAGGCGCACGCAATAAGGCATGGGCCTTATTGCTTAGAGGACCTTAGTCTCCCACAAGATCACCTGGTAGAGTATTCACTCTAGGAATTTTTTATGTCTACCAAGTCAGTCAAGAGGCGAGTTGCACCCTTGGAGCACGTAATGCATCCTGAAGGGCACGTTGCCCAAGAGAAACAAAATGAGGGGAGTGGCACCCTTGGAGCACCTAGTGCGTCCTGAAGGGAATGTCACGTTGCTAATTAATAAATGAATAAACCTAGATGGACTTAGAATGAATAACGTGATAAGAAATATTTAAAAACAATTTCCCTAATAAAATGTCGCCAACCTCGAAAATTAAAATCCAGGTCTAGGTGAAACTTGCGGTAAAACAAAAATATTCATATAAAAATAAAAATAAAAATAAAAAAATGATAATGATAATCATCACTAATTATGTGACAAGAAGGGGGTAAGCAATTCAATTAATTTATAAAAATATTTTGGGGGATAAAATTTAAAAAGGGGAAATAATTGTTTTGTTATATTATGCTAATTAAAAATTTATTAATTAAAAAGGAAAAGGGGAAAAAGGTAATTTTCTGCACATGCCAATTTGAGTTTTAGATGAAAAGGGAAAGAGGGAAAATTAAAATATTTAGGAAACTAGGAAAAAGAGAGAAACAAAAAAAGAAAGGGGAAACGCAAGGAAAAAGAAGAAGACTAACTTAGTAAGGTATCTAGCATTTAGGAACTTTCTAAATCAAACTCAACTAGTAAATTAGTAAGGGGGTAAGTCATTAAAATGTGTAAGGGAATATGGGGACACCTAGGAGAAATTCTAGGAACGCTTTTAGGTGGGTGAGGGAAATATGAGTAATTAATAAATTACTGAAATAAATTACTGAAATAAATTTATGGTGCAATGAAGGGGATGAGTGACACATGTATGGGGGAGGATTTTTATGAATTAAATTATTGAACAATAAATTAAATGGGATTTTGGGAAAGTAAATGACTTATAAACTCTAAATAAGGGAGGGAGGAGAATGATGATGGATATCTTGTGTGATGCGTAATGTTACGCTACAAAAATTCAGACTTGACTGACATAGCTTGTGGGAGTTGGGATACCCAGCTTGGTGAGGAGTGGTAGCTCGGCCTTGCGAGGCGAGTCGAGAGCTAGTTGTTCTCTGTTTGGTGTGCATGGCCCCTTTCCAGTTTGAGGGTCTAAGGGGGAAGAAGAGTACCCCTAGAATTTTCTGGGAGGTACCGGTGAAGTCTCATCGATCAGCAAGAGAGATTTGCATGGAGCTCGCAGGACAACGACTCAGAGTGGGCGACTTGGGCTACAATATGCTTCCTTTATTTCTGCATGGTAGATTATTATTATACTTTACGATTTTATTTTTGTACTTTTAGTTGGGTAAAGAAAATGTTGAATTAGCATTTCAAACGAGAACTTAATTTTCCCCTTAAGCCTTAAGCTCATTGTTTGATTGATTCCCTCAGGTTTTGATCCCTGAATGTTGTGACTGTCTGAATGGTTTTATCGATTTGTTGTGATGGGTTGTGCTTTACTTCATTCTCATCCCTAGTTCATTAGTCCACACCTGAGTAGTCAGCTAGGATCTGAATCGACGGTCATCACTTCGATGATAAACGACCTATAGATTCTAATGCCCCGCTTTTCTGTGCATGGATGATGAGCGAAGGATGTGTTGGAATCGCTGCCTACCCCTGTTGGTTCTCCCTGGTTCAGTGATTGTCTTACGCCTTTCTACGTTCATTACCTCTGTAGTGGTTTTTCTTCCCACAATGAACCGCTTATGATCCAGTGCGTTGATCCCTATGGTTAATACCCTTCTTGGCAATTATTTAAGGTTGAGTTTATAATGCTTCTCCTAGTGATTTATTGTGTTTTTTCCTTACTTATGGTCTGCCATTACTCTACGATATTACTCTGCGTTTCCTATGACTCAATGGCATTTACTCTATGCATTTTTCTTGTGTCAAACCTCTTCTCTTATTGACTATTGACAACATTCACCCATGCAATTTAACCCACTGCTAATAAATTTACCCACGAATTTAATACCCAATATGATTTTAATGTTTAGGGAAGATTTATTCATTTAGAAATGGATGTTGGTATTCAGTTACGATGGAATTATGGCTCTACAATTTCTGAAGCTGTTTCCATTTCCATATATCTTTTCTCTCCATTTTTATTATTAATGCATGTCCATTGTTGGTTTTATTGCACTGTGTTTTTCCACCACTAGTTAAGACTGCAATTTTCCATTGTAAGATTGCAATCGTTGCGTGATTAAGAGTAAAAGTCATTTTTGTTTGCCTGGCGATTTTGCCACTTCTTAAGACTACATTTCGTTTGATTTGGGGGTGAATTTTTCCCAACGAATTTATTAATTATTGTCATAAATTACATGTAATTGTAACTGAGGATTTATTGTATACATAGTGTGACTGCATTTTAGATGATGCTTCGATATCATTTCTATATGCCTTTTATTCATGATGTGATTAATCATTTTTTTATAGCGATTCCCACCCACCCATTCCTTTTCCATTTTTATCTCTTTTTAAAACCACGAATTAACACAACGAATTATCTTGCTCAACTCAGCGCTAACTCATCTTACATGACCCTTTTTTTTCAACTCTGCGATTTATTTATAATTAGACAGTTAATTTCTCAACTAGACTATTCAATTGAATTTAGTTAAGCAGTTCCATTCTTCCTGGCTCATGTTCACATCACAAAATCGTTATAGTTTGTATTCAACAGCTATATCCCCAAAAATTTTGAAGCCCTGCGATTTGATTGCTGTGTTCACTTTGTATTTGGTTGA
>JZKD02S2107888.1:98914-124030 GCA_000966675.3 Picea glauca
TCATGACGCATCATCATCAAGGTTAAGTGGTTCATCATCATAAAAATCCAGATCACTTACGAGCAAGTGTCCTCAAAGAATAAGTTTTGTCAGTGCGCCAGAGCAGGATGTTACACCTTTCATTTAAGTTTGATGCATGGAAAGGAGAAATTTACATGTGAATAGATAACTTGCTAACAACAGGGTCTTAGTAGAATGAGGCATATGAGTACTTTCTTTGATTTGAATTTTTTTTTGTAAAAGTCATAGTTTTTTTATTCAAAAGAACCCTCATTTGCACTAATCCATATACAAGACAAGGATTATCAGCAAAAAGTAGCATTCAAATATTTTGAAGAGTTGTTGAGTAAATAAAGATGCTACTCCAAGAAATGTCTCTAATCCTATCAGTAGTTGGAGACATCTCTTAATCTCAAAAGGAGAAGATCCTAAAACAAATTAGGAGCACAACTGTATTCTGAGAAATAGAATATCAAAAGTTCCATGAGAAACAAGAATATTTAGAATCTTTCCCTAATTATCCTTATAAATATGGAGAGGAGACCAAAAAACCATGGGAAATATTTGGTGGAGAACAGGTATTGGAATTTGAGATTGAATAATTTTCTGCAAGTTTGTACCTTGTTCCTTTCTGCAAGAGATAAATGTTTGAATACTACAGGGTATGATAAAGGAGGAAATGCAAGCAAACAATATTGAAGACAAATATAATCAAATGAGTACTAGATACATTGAAGAATGGCTCCCGATAATCATCAAGATAGGGAACCACTTCATCTTCCAACATCTTTTGGCACCAAATAAAAAATATTAGCTTGTTCGTCATATTCTAGTATATATCAAAGATTATCTTTAAAAAATGAATATGAGTTCATTTGTAATCATGTTACACACATGGATCTGTTGGATGTACTCCTACACTTGATAAGAAGATTTTATTTTCCAAGTAGAGTAGGAGATTGTAATAAATAAATGAAGAAGTAAAGAGAAATGAGTCTAAGTATGAAAATTAGGGTCTTTGAGAAGTTAGACATGAGATTTCTATTGGCTAGAAAATCCCTCGGTAAATTTTTCATGTAGTATTGGTGTAGAAATAATTTATTTCCTTGATCTATAAGTTTCTTGCAGCATGATCCAAAGAAAATAACTGAAATTCAGTGTTACCCCAATTCTTCCAATGCAAACAAATTAATCTTTCAATATCCAAGAGACTTAATTCAACAACAACAACTATTATTTCTTGGATTCCTTGGCTTAAGAGAGATCATGAAAAATTCAAGTAGCAACTCCACATCATCTTGTTAAACAATATCTTTAGATTCTGCATTAGCATGTTTAGAATTTTTGAAATATGCAGTAGACTCAACATCTTCACATTTTTATTAGCATCTTCAAGAGTCTTAAAAATGCTTCAGCTCTAGCTTCAAATCAATTTTTATCTACAGAATCGTAGTTCTGAATAGCTGCATCCAATCAGAGTGGGGATTTTGACTTGTGGTAAAGGCTAAATGACCACTGAAGATTTTTCAACTATTAGCACAATCTGAGGATCCTCCAATTTGAAAAAGAAGGGAAATAAAACATATAGTCAAATATGTACAAGTGGCACAACTAACTCCTCAACAAATCAACACAAAATAAGAAAAATACAAAACAATATTGCATAAATTTGTGACCATGTGGATACTCAAATCTATTTCTCCATGAGTTACTAATGAAGCCATGCATTATTGTCTCTACAAATAGTTATGAAAATCCATGCCAGAGCAAAAGAGAGATAGATTTTCGGGGTTCATTGTGCACAAATGAAGAAGGATCATGAAAATCCCCCGAGTGGGTTTTGTGGGAGGTGATCCAATTTTCGTTACATGTTTACAATTTCATAAAATAGTGTAGGAGCTTTGAGACACACAAGATTCTTCAAACTGATATTTCCTAGAAATTTAGTTGCAGACAAGATTTTGAAATACATGGTTTGTCTTGGGGTTAGTTTGATCTGTGAGAAATAGATGTGTGAGATATTGATCTAGATCTCCCCCACCCTAACTCAAGAGAACCCAATTTGTCTCAAGGAAATACAGTTGAATAAAGTTTCATGCAAGTACATATCCAAGGAGTAGAACACACAATTTGGTTTGATGTAGTGGGAATTGCAATAACTCGAAATTAATGGTTTCGTTCTTCATATAGCTTATATTCTATTCACAAAAAAATTGGTGAGTAAATTTCCATTGCCTAGGCTCTCCTATTTTTTCCTACTGTCAATGAATATTGATTGTTGGCTTTTTAAATTTCTACAAGCTTTTAAGAAAATTACAGTATATGGATATTACACCTCAAGTTGTTAAGTTTGCGCTTACAATAATCAACGATTATACATGAGTGTTTAAAATAATAATATTAAACTTTGTACATGTAAATATGAATTATGTTTTAGACTTGGTTTCGGAAGAAGTAGCTCTAGATTTTTGAGGCAATGGTAAATTTGATTATAAAAAATGGATGAATTTTTGAGTCTACTAAAGGATTCAATCACAAGGCTATCATGTTTGGATTTAAGCAATTTGGAGGTGAAAATATGGTCAATGGCATTCTTGAAATGGTTTTATGTGGTTATACTCTCACAAACATCGAAAAGTTAGCCTCCTCAGCCATACATACTGCTTTCTCAACTATATTTCAAGGATTTGTGATACATGCATTGGTGGGAACCAATATATGGTGTCATAACCAAGTTGCATATGGTCAGAGGATTGTTCAAATCATCAAAATAACACACTCCATGGATACTATTCTTAATTTTTGGGTTTCTTATCATGATAGACAACATCATGCTAGTTTCCTCACATGGTATACTTTTTTTCTCAAGTAGTGACTTGGTCCCTTTTGCTTCTTCTTCGTATCAATTTTGAAAAGAGGTCTGCATCATCTTCTTATCGTTTTCTTAAAATATTTTGGTGGGTCTCTAGCTTCATCCTATGGGTATATGAAATACTTGCATGCGTTGCTTCGTTGGCTAGTGAAAATTTTAGACATTTCATATCATATTCGATGCCTTCATATTGTTTGTGACCCTTCCACTAATCTCTACTTTTTTTCATGATTTCTATCCAAGGATCTACAAGAGTAGAAGTAATTGAAAATATTGATATTCTTTATACAAATTGCATTGTATAAATAAGACCTTCAGCGACACCTGAAGAACAACATTACTAGAGATCATAATTAGTTCATTCCTATTCCAAGGAAACATACTTAGCCTATGCACCTCCATAAACCGGATCACCAAAGGTCCAAAAATTTTCAATTTCATTTGAATTAAGAAGGATTCAAAGTTGTATACAAAAGGATGATAATCTATTTTACATCATCATCCTTTATTTGCTGCCAGAAAGACTCCACAAGCCTTCATGAAGGATACATAGTCCCCTACTTCACATGCATGAGGAAACACATAATCCTCAGTGTGGGAGAGAAAGAGCATTTAGTGATCCATGTCCTTCTATGATTCTAGATGCACATTCAGTCCTGGCTCCTTTAGACAATATTCATCATACTTCTTAGCCCAAGCAATAATTGTTTTAGAGAAATTGTACATTTTGTTTTTAAATTTTTTAGCTATAGAAACATCTAGTGGAATGTTTCCATAGGCAGTTTTTCCACATAACTTTCAAATAAATAAACATGAATCAGGAGAATCCAAAATATGTTTTTTTTAAAGAAGACGGAAAAATAAGTATTACACGAATGATATCTCCTGAAAGTGCACAATGAGGAATCTACAGGTAAGTTTTTGACAACTATTTTTATAATTTCCATATTTCATGAAGTTAACTCTTGTAGAAACCTATTTCATGGGAACTTTTTGCACATCAATTGTAAATAAGTGAAGCTAAATCGAGAGATTATGAGACATGGGTTTTGGGCCCCATGCAACAAATTGAGTAAAGCATAGACATACATTGCATGATAAGGGATGCACCAACATGTTTTAAAACTGATTTTATAAAAAATACCAAAAGTTTTGTAAGGAGTTACAACCAAGGATAATTTGAAGGAATAAAATTTATATTAAAATGTAGGAACCTGTCCTAACTTTACTAGTCCTTAATATGCAAAATGAAAAGTGTTTCACAATATTTTTATAAAAATATCCAAATTTCTAAGGATTTTATATAGTTTCTATAGAATTTTGGCGAATTTTAAGATAAAATAATTTTATTCTATGGAATTTGGGCGAATCATTTTTATAAAAAATTGAAATTGGCAAATCATTTTTTGGGAAAAACCACGGAAAATTATCCCATTTGTGAAATTTCACACCTAAAATTATCTATGGTTACAACCATCTTTCTGTAGCCAATTTATAGTTTTGAATGGTTTCACGCATCCCAAGACTAGATGACATCTTGGAGATTATTTAAAATCAATAAAATATGCTCATGCACCTATCAACAATGATTTTCATCAGTTTTCAATTTTCAAGCTTTCAAGCATGAATACAGATCAATTTTTTAGCATTTATGCAGTAGCAATTCAATAAAAGTTAGTATATTCAAATTCGTCTTCAACATCAACATCAATTATATTCTTCAACAAAAGTACTCTTCAGACATTCAAGTTCATATCAACATGATCGACAAACCTTTCTAGAAACATATCATCATGGCCAAAAGAAAAAATTACAACTAGTCCAAAATGACCAACATCTTCCTTTTCACATCATTTAGTCCAGTTATAAAAAAAGTATTTTCCTCTCATATCAGTAGAGATCAAGTGATCTAGAGTTCAACAATTGTCTCTGAGACCATCATCCACTAGGAGAAAATAAAGTTGGGTAAGAAAATTCTATTTTCTAGGTGGTCATCTAACTTGAGAATCCATGCACATGAAATTCTTGAAAATTTTCATTTTTTCCATTCCTTCATTTATTTACACTTCATTTCCTTACACTTTACATTTCATATTTCATTATCTACCCATCATCGACCATCTCCATGTCGCATCGATGACTTTGAAAAATCCAAGTCTAATACAAATACTTTCCACTTAGTTTGTGTATCATATATGTCGTATTTTGTAGTTAAACATAACTCCAATATCCCTTTCTCATATCAGGAATCTATCACTAAGAACAAGAAAATATGATTACTATAATTAAAATGCAGTTTCTTCTATCTTGTTCATCTCTTTCTTGCCAAAGAAAAAAAATAAGAATAATTGTACCATGCAGAGATATTGAGGACCATATATACTCGAACACGACCTCTTATGTATCTTTGATTGCATTAGTACATGTAATTATTTGAGTGTTGAGGGGAAGTTGAACCTCATAAATAACACATTTTATGTTTCCATTTAGTCATTTTTCATTTACTTTACCCTTTCATCATCATTCCCTTCATCACTCATATTTCCACATTTGTCTATATCTACCCTATATGAGCTTCACGTGGCATACTTACACTAAAATAATTGATTTCCCATGCTTTGATGATTACTTAGAGTAGATATTATGGTTTCCTTACTTACTTGTGAAATTAAGTAGTTGTGTCATTATTTTTGTAGCTGATTTCCAGTTCTGGTAGTCAAACTTTCCACGTCATTTATTAAGAGATGAAGATGAATCTCGAAAATATAAAATATGGGTTTTGTGTTGATTAGGTTTAGTTAGGTGGTTGTCAAGGAAATTTTGCAAGAAGTGAAAAATAAGGAGCGTATGTTTAAGATTTCTAAAATTGGTCATTCTAGTAACTAACTTGCAATTATGTATCTAAGTGGTTTGAAAAAGTTGAGATCCATATCCACAAATTTAGGAACACAGATCTCATGGAATATGATGATATCATCCTCTTCAAACTATCTTATATCAAATCCAAGATTTGGTGGTGAAGAGATCCACATGTTTAGGATATAGGATTTGTTAGTTGTAGATCCACTTGTCAGGATCTAATCTCATCTCTATGTAACTCATTTACCTTTTGTGAAGGAGAAGATATATGTATAAATATGAGGGGATATCCTTCAGTTTGGGAGAGTTAGATAATATAGAGTTGAAGGAGAGGTTAAAGAATAGAGTTCCATATTGAAGACATGGATCATTGTAATCATTTTGACGATGGAATAAACAACTTGTTGTTTCATATCAAGATTTATTTACTGTAGTTCTTCTTGGAAGTACATGCGAAGAGAGTCAACCCCCCCTCTCTCTAGTATATGTTGCCGAAATAGTTTCCTTTTTTGTGTGTGATCTTATTTCAGTAGTTTCTCATTTCATTTCCTATTAATTTATTTATTCTCTTTCATTTATACAAGTGTGGTGTCCATACAGAGTTAAGCATTGATGGTTGGGCTTCTTTAGTAATCTAAAAACTAGTTGAACTTAGTTGAACTATGTATCCTTTCATTTCTGCAAGTGTGATCGGTCGAGTGTGGTGTGCATCAGATATTTGAATGTTTGTTAACCCTAAGAATCCAAGAGATAGTTGAAAAGCCATAGGATTCAACCTACAACATAAGATCATATGATTTTATTTCTCAATGTTTATATTTTGGGTTCAACTTTCTTAGCTTAGAGTTAGTTGCCTACTCCTGCATATATTTTGTTGGCATATGACAAGCTTACAAGCTCCCTAGTTGACATTTTAATGTAAAAACATTTAAGCAACTGAATTTCCTGAAATATATCAAATATGGTATGATCATCTTAGTTAATATGAGATAATATTTGATTGTGCATGCAAGAAGTTGCAAGAAAAATAAATGTTTGTGGGACAATTTGAAGTCCTTGTGTGAGTATTTGATCATCTGAAGAAGGATGTTTCTCATAAACAAGTTGAATGCATTCATGATGGTAGAGGGAGAGAGTGTATCTTCATACATTGATAGAATCAAATATGTCAGAGACTAGTTGCATGATGTAGGATATACAATATCAAATGAGAAGATGGTACTCTTAACCATTAATGGGTTCTCTAATGAATACAATATTTTATTTAGTAGTGTTGTTGGTAGATAAATTATACCATGATTTGAAAATTTGCATGAGATATTCTAGTAAGGAGAAACATGGAAGAAGGAAAAGAATAACTAAGAAATTTAGTCAAAAGTGGTGGAAGAAGGATGGAAGGAAACACCCATTTCAGACATTTAATGTTGGTGTAGCTTCTTCATGCAAGGGAGATTTTGAGTCTATACGAAAATGTTTCGACTATAATGAGAAAGGGAATTTATCTAAATATTTTCCTAAGATGAAACTGGGCACTAGAAAAGGGCATGTTGAATAGCATGGTAAGGATTAATTCCATGAAGGTAATGCTATTTATGGGGTTTACAAGTTGTCTAATCAAATATAAATTTATCATTATTATCTTCCCTTTCTACTAATGCTTCCCATAAATATGTCTAGTATATTGACTTTGGTGCAAGTAGGAATATGTCTCTTGATGAAAATCTATTTGTAGAGATTCAGGAGGATCGTTTTGGATATTTAGTATTTTGGTTTATGACTGATCTCATATGGTGAAAGGAGGAGGAATTACTCATGTTTGAATTCCAAGTGGAGATATAAGTACATTGACAAATAATTTTTTGTACGTTCCTCTCCTAACAAAGAATTATTTTTCAATGAGTGTTGTTGTTGATTAGAAAATTCACTGAAAGATATATGATTCTAAATATGCAAGATAAAGGCTGATATAGAAAGGAATTAAATATGGTGTAATGTATAGACTGATTTAGGGTACTTTGTATCAAATGGAACTATTGCATGATCATGGAACAATCATGGATATGTGACATAGAGGACTTGGTCACCTAAATCTTGACAACATAAGGAAAGTTTATAAAATGGTAAGAGGTATTCCACAATTTAATGTGAGAAAAGGAGGTGTGTGTGATGCATTTTCTATAGGAAAGAATCAAAAGGATCTGTTTGAAAACACAATTATTCCAATAGAGGATGAGCTCCTTTAGTAACCTCTCACACAAAAAGATCAAATATCGACACATTGAATTTTTTATGTGGTAAAACCCTTGTGGGAAAACATCCATGGCCCCAACCAAAGTGGCCACTTGGATAAATTTACTAATGAAAAATAAAATATTACAAAGATATTTACAATATAGTTTCTCACAATTGATCATCAACAAATGACCCTAGATGCTCTTTAAATAGAGATCATGGACCAATCAGGTGTTAAACCACATATCAATGTAGATGCTAAGCTCAAGGAGAATATGATTTGTTGGATCACTCTATGTCAGGAACATATCATGAACGTCGGATTACCAAACTATGAATGTATATTAATGCATACTAAAAAACACACTAAGAAACACACTTTTACCTAATGAAACATTAGACCAAGTTGATATTAACTAACTCCTAGGTGTTTAAACAACCCAACATGTTTGAAAACAAAGGTATTCCAATAAAGGATGAGAACCTTGAGTAACCACTCACACAACTAGATCAAATATCAACACACTAATGATTTTGCGAGGTAAGACCCCTGATGGGAAACTTCCATAGCCCCAACCAACATGGCCACTTAGAGCAATTTATTAATGCAAAATAAAATATTACAGAGGTATTTACAATAAATTTTCTCAAAATCAATTGTCGAAAAATGACCCTCCATGTTCTTTAAGTAGATATCATTAACCAATCAGGTGTTAATCCACAAATAAATGTAGTCGTTAAGGTCAAGACGAATATGAGCTATCATATCCCTCTATGTTGGGAACATATTTTGACCGTCAGATTACCTAACTACAAATGCATACTACTACATACTAAAGAAACACACTTTTGCCTGATGACACATTATGCCAAGTTGATATTAAATAATTCCTAAGTGTCTAAATATCCTAACATCCCCCCTTAAAAGAAACTTGGGATAGGATTGAAGGAGTTACAAAGGAAAAAAAATAGGAGAAGTAATGGTGCAGCCCCCCCTACCTCGGCAGGGTCTGCCGACCTCCCAGCCTCTGGATCATTCTACCTCCACAGAGTCAAAGAAGCTCGTTTGATTCCCTGTTGGAACCCATGAACAAATCCAAAATTCCTCTTTGAAACCTACCCTACACAATTAAGCACCAAGCGTGAGCTTCGCTTCCCCACGTGATCACCGACTGTGACCACAGGCCTTACCCATTTTAGAATTCACAACTTCATGATTCTTGTTGTTGAGTTCCCTGACTGCTTCAGGTTTTGAAACCTGAAATAGGGCTTAACAGTCCTATGGCTCCTCTCTTGGGTTCTCTCCACGTGACCCTGTCCTATGACCAATGACTGAGCCCAAAAGGCGCTCATCACATTTCGTGACTTTGTGATGTAAAGGAGTCAAGCCCTTATCTTTTAGACCCCTGAAATCCAATATCTGAACTAGTGCTTAACACCAAATCAACGATTCTCAATTATTCATGATCTAACGACTATCCAACCTTCTCGGTATTTTGCGTATCAGAGTATTAGGGTGCAACCTCCTCTGCTCTCCCAAGTCCTGATCTTTGATTCTCTGATGAGCCAATCAACCACTCACGCTCCTCCATATATGACAGTTCAGATCACGTCGTGATTTTGGGACTCACGAGTTCTTACTGCTCCCCCCCTGTTGACTTCCTTTGTGTCATGAGTCAGGGAAGAGCTAGAATCTCTCCATGTCTCCTCCTGATGAAGGGTTCTGATCTAATTAGAACTTCCTCTTTAAAACCTTTAACTTATATGGGTCTTTTCCACACGTCCTCTAGAAATGGAAGGCCACGATAGTGTTGGGATAAATGATAACCTGTATTGAAACCGAGCTTTCACATATTGAGGATATGGAGTGCAATATCCTCCCTTGTCTTTCAAATCCCCGACTCCTGAAATCCAATGACTCCAGATCTATGGTTCAGATCTTCCTTGGATTTATGCCTCATGTTCCTCCTGAGCTTCAAATGATGAGTGAGCCTCCGCTTTTATCCTCCTCGCAACTTTGTCTGATTCGAAGGCTCACAGAAAGTCGAAACTTCTATGCTTAGATCTGATGGTCTAGCTCTGTTGTTTGCTTATGCACCCTCCTGTGCACATAGATGTAGATTCAATAGTCCAGATCTTGTCTCGCTAGATAATCTAACAACAATTGTTTCTCCTCCTCCTGAGCTTTCTCTCCTTCCTTGCCTTAAGATATCTCCATGCTTCGAAGGTCTTCCTTTCGCTTCTCTCGCGAGCCCAGAGACTTTGGGTCTCCTCAGCATTTTGGATATGCTATCTCTTCTAGGATTTTCTTGCTTTGAACCCTCGAAGGTCCTCAATTTGTCACTTCCTTCTGTTGGAACTCTGTGTGCAAAGGCATTATTTCTCCTGAGATTTTATTGCTCTAATTCTCTAAGGGACTCTACCCTTCTCTCTCCCTTCAAAGGGGAAATTGATTCGCTCTTGGCAACCTCTTGCTCAAGCACACCTTGCTGAGCCAAAAGAGTATTTAACGACTTGGTGAGTGTCTCTCCTAGACATTTCTCTTATATATGAACTTGAAAGAGAGTTTCGTGGTGCACTCTATGCACTCACTCGATGCCCTCCTGGAATATCTTCACAGAACCTTCAGTAGTTCTATCTTCTCTATGTTCCCTTCTCTGCAAAGTCTTTCCTCCAAGGTGTTCAACAACCTTGAGGATTCTCCCTTGAGTTAAATGATTTTTCTGGTGTGCCCTCCTGGCACGTTCTCACCTGAATCCATTACCAAATTTAGATGTCCACTCTTGCACTGGCTCATAGAGTCCTCAACACTTTGTCATGCAACCTCTTGTATTCGACCACTAAGAACCCACACTCAAATCGAAGAAACTCACAAATAGAAAGAGAAGTCTATCTATTACCTTCATATGGAAACCTAACACACATATAAAACATACAAATGAACACACATATAGCATTCACGAAAGACACATAAGCACACAGAATCAGATGAAGGAAAAACTGCTCTGTTTGTATTAAATTCATAATTCCTGTACAAAGGTTACAAAAGCTCGAACTGCAACATAGTCTCAACTCCTCTCTTTTCCTCTCTAATATACCTATCTTCTTGCTTCTCCTTACTCATGCATAACTAACTCTATCTATATACAAAAGTATCTTTTTACAAAAGAGGGCTCCTCAAGCTCTTCCCTCCAAGCTAGCTACTCTCATAAATTACAATGAATTGACATTGAATGAAATTCAATGATTGTCTAGTTCGGATCGAGTCCCAGTTGCTGGGTGAAGCAATGCTACTACATGAAGTAAGGAGGAATTAGATCCTATCCTCTTGTAATGAAAACTTATTGAACTCCTAACATACATCACATTTTGGAAAATTCGCTTTTATAAGAGATTTTGTGAAAATGTTTGCAAATTGATCTTATGTAGGGAAAAAGAGCACTTCAATAACTCAATCATCAATGAGCTTTATGATGAAGTGCATGAATATATCAATGTATTTACTCCAATGCTATTGAAATGAATCTTTGGATATCTTTATGGAACTCTAATTATCACACCAAAGGGTGGTAAAATGTTTCTACTGGAATCCAAAATATGAAAGGATCTTCCAAATCCACAAGGATCCTTGACTTGCATTAATCACTACTCGATACTTTTCTTTTGTTGAAGAAATACAAATATCCTATTGTTTCTTATAGGCCCAAGTGACAGGTCCTAAACAAAGGATGAAAACATAACCCTCCTTATACTTTCGATCATCAGGGTCATCGACCCAATTTGAATCAGTGAAACCAAACATAAAGGAGCCCCCAATGAGTCGTAATGCATCCTAAACTGAATTGTACCCTAAACATACCGAAGTATCCTTTTAAATTATTTCCAATGAATTTCATGGGGTGTTTTGATATATAGGGAAACAATACCAACGACAAAGGAAATATCAGGACGATTATGAGTCAAATATAAGAGGCTACCAACTAATTGATGCTACAAAGTGGAATCAACTTCGAGAGAAGTACAAGTGGAAGCAATTTTACCTCCATATTGGAAGGGAGAATGGGGTGTAACATATTTCTCTTGCGTGCAAATGATTTGACTTATTCTTTGAGGACACTTGCATGCAAATGATCCGGTTCATTATATGATTGTCTTCTTTTCTTATGGATTCTGATGATGATGCTTATGGATTATGATGTTATGTTATTTGATTATCTATGTATAGACAAGTGTTATTGACGGGTTTCTCCTGAGTGTGCAGGACACTTGATAGATTTCATACGCCGATGGCATCGATGGACCTCCTTGGACTCTGGATCGAGTCGGGGAGTGGACTATATATGGTTTGGGTATTTTTTTTTTTGCATATGTCACATATGAGCAGGTATATTATGATGTTGTTATGGATTGTTGGCGTGTTTCTTTGATGGATGTAGGTCGACGATTGCTTGTTAATCATACTCACATTAGGAGTAAAGGTGCCATGCACAAAAACTAGATATATTAAGGGAAAGGTGTGGCAGCAGCCCTGCCACAGCCTACTGACACTCCCGTCATGGATCGAATTGTAGGTTAACAATTACCTAGTTCGAGAGATCCACAATGTTGTGAGGGAAGATTGATACAGTTACTCACCAAGATTCTAAGGGGCGCACAATAAGGCAAGTTCCTTATTCCTTAGAGTCTCTTACTCTCTCACAAGGTCGCCTGATGGAGTAATAACTCCAAGGGTTGGACAACTACCAAAATCAGTTAAAGGAAAATGGAACCCTTGGAGCATGTAATGTCTCTTGAAGGGCACGTCACATCATTAAAACATGAATAAAGGGGAGTGGCACCTTTGGAGCCCATAGTGCATCTAGAAGGGCACATCGCGATTTTTAATAAAGGTGATTCAATGAACCTAGGTTCCTAGAAAACAATATTTTTTTTGACATGGTTAGCCTTAAAATAAATGTTAAATGGATAAATTTTTATTAATTATAAATTTCCCTTGAAAAAAATAATAGTTCTAAGCCTAGTTGAAAATTAAGTCTAGGTCTAAATAGGTTAAAAATACTAAAAGAAAAAACTAAATAATCAATTAATAAAAGGGGGATGAAGAAAAATCAAGTTAAGAATTTAAAAGATAAATATTTATCTAAAGATTTAATTACTAATTATGTGCAAGACATGCTAAATTGGAACTTAGCGAAGAAGAGAAATGAATGCGAAAAGGAATGTGGAAACATAGAAAGGAATCTAGTCTAGTCTAACTACATAACTTTCATAAAGAAAACACAACTAAGTTTTAGAACGACGTAAGTCATTAAAGGAAATAGAGGGAATAAAGGGACAACAAGGAGAACGATGGGTGAGAGAAATTGTCATTTAATTAAACTAATCAAATGAATTTTTGGTGCAACTAAGCGATTGGGTGACAAGTGTATGGGGAATATTATTTTTTATTTAAATTTTAATAAAATGAATTAAAAATGTAAATAGAAGTGGTCTTTAAGAAGAAATCTATAAAAGTAATGGCTGGGAAGTGGAATAGATCACGAGTATGTGTAAGTTTACGTAGTCAGAATTTCTTTGAATGATTTTTCTTGTGAGAGATGGGATACCCAGCTCGAAAGGAGAGTGGTAGCTCGACCTTGCTAGTCCAGCTGGGAGTTAGAGTTTCTGGTTCTTTTTTGCGTGGCCCCTTTGTAGCTCGGGGGTAAGGGGGAAGAAGAGTACTCCTAGCATTGGCTAGGTGGTACTGGTGAGGTTTCGACCATTAACATGTGGGAGAAAGGAGAAGCACCAACTGCCGAAGAACATCAACAGCCTTTTCACCGGTTAAGGTACGCATGTTTATGATTGTAATTGTATTGAGTTAAAAATTGTGTAATGGATTTTTGATGTTAGTTGGGCAAGTTTGCTTGATGTTTTTAACTTGGAAAAAATTTAGATGGATTTACATCCTTGATTTTAAAAATTTTCAATCACTGTCTCCGGTCCCCAACCCCTTCTCTGCGAGTATGATATCTTGATTTAATTTTTTTTCTTTCCCCAAAGAACCTCTTCTCTTAAATTTAATTTTCATCTCTACGCCTTGCTCGGTTATTTTAACCCTTTTTTACCTCTGAGTATTATAAATATTTTCGCCCAGTGAATTCGGGCCTCTCTTGTAGCAATAAAACCCTTAAGGCACTGCATTTTTTTTTTCTCCCAGCATTTCATCTTGATTTTCACCCAGTTTCTCCCTTGCTACGTACAACGATCTTCTCCCTGCATGATTTGTGATTTGGTTTTTCTCTTACACACTGTTTTTCGTTCTTAAAATTCGTCCAACGAATTCCTTGTCTCACTGAGCAGCTAGCATCCTCAACCTCAACGATTTAGTGTTTTTACACAACAACTTCGAGCTTCCATCCCGCGATTTTTTGGGTGTCACTTCCTCTGTTTAAAAATGCTTCTTTACTCAGCATAATGTTTTAGTTTTAACTTCCCAGTGAGTTCACTTCTTTGTACAACGAGAATACCCTCCATTTCTCTGTGTATTGTTTATTTCTCAGCAAAAATTCTTTGTTGGATTGCCCAACAATTTCACTACTAGGTGCAGCGAAAACGCCCTTATAGCTCAACATATATTGTATATTTCTCAGAAAAAAATCTTCGTTGGATTTCCAGTGATTTCACTGCTAGGTGCAGCAAAAACGTCCTTATAGCTCAACGCATATTTTTTATCCTCCGCAAAAATTCTTCGTTGGATTGCTCAACGATTTCACTACTATGTGCAGAGAAACCACCTTTATAGCACGACGTTATCGTTTGTTTACTCAGCAAAAATTTCTTTTGGATTGCCCAGCGATTTCACTGCTATCTGCAGCGAACCCACCTTTATAACTCGACATTATAGTTCATGTACTCAACAAGAAATTCATTTGGAGCACCCAACGAATTCACTGCCTGTGGAGCGAAACCACCCTTCGATGCTCTGCGTTAATGTTTTTTTTTTTCTCGGCAATTTTATATTTTTCATTGCCCAACTTGATTTCCCTCTACAGTCTCTTACCTCCATTGATGCATTTTTCAATAATTACTTACCCGTGGGCTCTCCTCCTTACGTTTGTTAGGGTGGAAGTGTTTCTCAAATATATTATTGTTTTAGAAAAGTAATCCAAACATTTTAGGATGTGGCCCTTGAGGTTTAGAATAATGATTAAAATATAATTATGTGGAATTGTTTATGCCTTGATATTCTATATTTCGTCCTTAAACGAGATCCACTAAGTCTTTTTATGTAATAAGCTTTGGCCAATAATAACCCATGGCCTCGTCATCCCATAGACATTAAAATCACTTGGGTGAGTGGAACAATTTGGAATTAATTTATATTATTATAAGAAATGGAAGGAACTTAAATAAATATATAATGATATGCCGTCCACTGGTTTTCCTACAATTATTCAATATTATTATTATAATTTGCCCACATAGTGGCTTACTGTTTAAACTAATAAAGTAGTCCTCATCACTGCTAGTTTCTATTTATTACACTTGGATTGTTTGTCGAGTACCCTTGGAATGTTTGTTAATTTAGATTTTTTTGATTTATGAAAAGTAGAATTATATCCATATATATATATATATATATATATATATATATATATATATTCTTTCCTCATTTTGGAGCTTATTTCTTGGAGAAGTTATATACAATTTAGCCTATTAAGTAATTGATATATATATATTTGATTCATTCTTCGTTATTTATAAATTAACTATGATTCATGAAATGATGTTCTTATAAGTGAAGATAATTCTTTTGATTATAGGTTGTGCAGTAAATAAAATATATAAAGTTAAATCAAGTGATCATCTTACTCTCGAGATTTTAGAACACAAATGACATATCATTGTTTAATCCTCCTTAACCTCTTATGTCTTTTTATATAAAGTCAATTCCCTTGCACCTTATCTTATGTCATCATATGATGGTTTAGTAAATATATTCTCTTGCACCTTGAATTAATGTGGTTAGATTTCTTGCACCATCAGAATGTTAATGTACGACTATGTTAAAGTCTTTTTGCTCTTGTGTCATTTAATTGTTGATGAGTACATGATTAAGTGAATGAGATTTGCACCACGAATATAACTAATACTTTATTTTACGTCTTGTATTTATCATGATCTATAATGTGTATGCGAATGATTACCCTTGCGCCTTGGTTAATGGATGTTTAGGATTGATGGATTGATGATTTGGATGAGCATTGATATTGTTGATTTAGCTTGTTTCTTGGATTGATTGTGTTATTGGGATGTAGACACCTCCTTGTTCCTTAGAACAGTTGCCATCCCTGAGACCTTAGATGGTTAAAATCAATTGGAACCTGGCCATGAGCATTGCTTATGTGTCCTAGAGGTCCTAAGCTTGCAGGGTAGGTTAGGAGTGTAGTATATTATGTATTTTTATGATTATATTTTTGATCCTTAAGTTAGAGTTATGTTATCTCATGGTATCATGGTGTTATTTGATGATTATCCCGATGAGAGGAGTTGAACACTTATGATTTGTACTATTTATGCGTCATTATTTATTTATAGGAATGTGATGATTATTGGATGTTATTTATTTGTGTTAACGTGTTGATATGTGCATCATTATTCATGGAAATAATGCATCGGTTTTATGTCATGAATGATTGATAATGTGTTAATATGGTTTTTTTAATATACTGGATGATGTGTCAATGATGTTGCTATTAATTGTGATGTACAATTCCTAATGAAAAAGAAATAAAATTATTTACGTGTTGTATGTTTCTTTTGTTGTTGTAACGATAGGGCTATTACATATGGTATCAGAGTGCGTTCATCCCTACAACCGGGGATCATTGCACCTTCCACTGTATAAACGCTTGATTAATAATTTATCACTAATTAAATTGAATTATTTATGTGGAGGTAATCATGGTTAGAGGACGTCACGAAGGGAAAAGATGTGGTTCTAGGGGAGGAGGCACGATGCCTCTAGTAGCATCCACGTCATATGGGTCTCATCCCAAAGGAGAAGAGCAAGTCATTGGACATGAACATATTTTTGTGGGGGATGTGGTTGGGTTTATGAGGTCCTTTCAGAGGATGTTAGAGGTATTGATTAGTCATTTGGATAGATATGAGGCTAGGGAACTAGTGCCCCCTGAGGGTCCACTGTGCACCCTAACCTGTAATGGTAGCGTTCACCAAGAAGTCAAGAAGGTCAAGTTTCCCAAGTTATTTGGTGTCATGGACGATGCAACCACCGAGGCATGGTTGGATAACATGACGATGTGCTTTGCAATTTGTGATTATACCTCAAATGTCAAGGTCCACATGGTGGTATTTCATCTTATGGGGAGTTCTCTTCTATAATGGAAGATGCTCCTACCATAACTAAACATGTTCGTCGAAGACGTGTCCTGGGAATTGTTCGAGGAGCCATTTCGGGAGAGGTATCTGTCTAAGTAATTCATTGAGTGTTATCTCAATGAGTTCAATGCCTTAGGAGAGGGAGGTCATACGGTGCTTTAGTATGAGGCCCATTTCATGGATTTTCTCAAGTATGCTCCACATATGAACACTGAGAAGCTTAGTGCCAATAAGTTTGTGTCCAACCTTAACATCAACATTCGTGCGATGGTGAGGATATTAATGCCTTAGAAGTTGCATAATGTCGTATAGAAGGCCCTCATAGTGGAGGAAGATCTGATTAGCAGGGGTCAAAGCAAGACTCCTGGGAGACTAATGAGATAGGTGAAAACTGGTGCGCAACAACCTCACACCGGCTAGACATCCATCAGGGTATCGAGCTACTTCGAGAGGATCTAGGTTCATGAAACTATGATGACCAAATCCTTAGCAACAAACTCTCTATAGAGGACCACAACACCAATAATGGCATCATCTGAAGCAACAATTGTTCAAGTTGGTTCAGTAGAACAAACGTGGGTTCAAGAATAGTGGGCCATCATCTTCTACTTCGAGGACCAGGAGTACTAGAGAAAATACCGGATCATGGATGTGTGGAGAGCCACATTACCAGTGTGACTGTCTATTTGAGAGGGATAGAGAAGTTGGGTTAGTCTTACACACTACAATAGGATATTTGGGCAAGGCCCATCAGATTCATGCAGTGGTGAATAACCGTTAGGCTGAGCACCAATCTACTGTGCTCGAGATGTTAAATACCATGGCTGACCATAACTTTAGTTTTTTGACAGATACATGTACTACAGAGAGATCTATTTTTGGTGTAGCATTAAAAATATTTAAGGTAAAGGAAGTCAAATAGGATGCATTTATCTACGTTGAAATGGATTTGGGAGCTAACTAGAAGGTTGGAGAAAAAGTTACAGACTATAGCCTTCAACTGGGATATTTCTTCACAAAGGCCAACCTGTACGTCACGATCTTAGGATCTTATGATGTCATGATTGGTATGGACTAGTTGGAATCGTATGATACGATACTCAATTACAAGACGAAATGATTGAGTTTAACCAATGACGAGGGATAGAGACAAGTGATTGTAAAAAGGAACCAGGTAGTTTTCATAAGGTTCATCTCTTCCCTACAATTAAAAAAGAGTATGTGCAAGGGATGAAAGCTATATGTTATCCTTGCGTTGAACGAAAAGGGCATGACGAAAGGATTGAAAAACCTTCTGGTAGTACGAAAATTTGCATATGTATTCCTAGTGTAGTTACCAGGTTTACCACCTAAGAGGGAACGAGAATTTACCATTGACCTAAAACCTGGAACTCAACCGATAACACGAACGCCTTTTTAGATGTTGATCCTTAATTTATAGCAGTTGAAAATGCAACTGAACGAGTTGTTGGACCTAGGACTTATACGTCCAAGTATATCACCTTGAGGTGCTCTTGTTATTTTCATATGGAAGAATGATGGGTTGTGGAGACTTTTCATTGACTACCGTCAATTGAACAAGGAAATTATCAAGAACCAATATCTGTTTCCAACAATAGACGATTTGTTTGATCAAATGAATCGTGCGACGCGACTTGAGGTCAGGATATCACTAGTTATGGATCAAGGAAGAAGACATTCCTAAGACCACATTCAAGATGAGGTTTTCGCATTATGAATTTACCGTTTTACCATTTAGAGTGATAAACACCCCAGGGGTATTCACGAGCTTGATGAATGGGGTTTTCTGTGAATACTTGTACAAGTTTTTTCAAGAGTTCATTGATGACATTTTGATATATTCTCAGATGATGGAAGAACATGACGAACATTTACACTTGGTACTATAGTGTTTAAGAGAGAAAAAATTATACGGGAAACTGTCAAAATGCTCTTTTAATCAATCGATGATTCATTATTTAGGGCATGCTATCTTCGACAAAGGTATCGTTGTGGATCCAATGAAGGTAGAGGATATTATGGAATGTCTTGCACCGATGAATGTACCTGAAGTATGTAGCTTCATGGGTTTAGTGGGATATTATCGACTGTTCGTCGAAGGATTTTTGAAGATAGCTAATCCGATTACGAAATTTTAGAAGAAAAAAAAGAATTTTGTATGGATTGATAAGTGCGCGGAAGAATTTCGAAGGCTCAAGGAGTTGTTGACGACAATGTCGATACTAAAAATCCCTGACATGGATTAACAATTCCTGGTATGCATTGACACATCAAAGGAAGGCTTAGGTGGAGTCTTGATACAAGACAGTCGAGTGATTGCTTACATCTTAAGGAAGTTAAGAAAGCATGAGGAGAACTATGCTATGCATCAGTTGGAGTTATTAGTCATTATGTATGCCCTAAGAGTGTGGAGACACTACCTGATTGGACATAAATTCGACCTACAAATGAACCACTATGGTTTGTAACATATTTTGATGCAAAGTGACTTGAGCGCGTGACAAAGGAGTTGGTCAGAATTGCTTAGCGAGTATGACTTTGAGTTTTCCTATATAAAATGAATAGTGAACAGTGTGACAGATGTGTTGAGATGGAGACCATGTATAATTTTGGTGATATCTCTTCAAACATATATTTGTGAAAATATTCTAACTATACAGCGTGACGATGATTGGTATAGGGAGGTTAAGGAAAATATCAGACAAGACACCATGTTGGTACCAAAATTTGAGGGATTTACTATGGACAATGACAAATTAATGAGATATAATAATTGAATTTACATACCTCCCAATGACGAGTTCAAAAGCTTGATCTTAAAAAAAGCTCATAGAGAAGTGTATATGGATCATCTAGGAGTCACAAAGATGAGGGAAGACCTTAAACCCTTATTCTTCTGGAAGGGAATGAATGAATACATAGTCAACTACGTGGAAATATTTATAGAATGCCATCACATGAAAGTTGAACATAGATATTCAATAGGATTACTACAGCCGCACTCTATTCCATAATTGAAATGGGAGGTCATTTCGATGGACTTCATTGTTTGATTTTTGCTGACAACAAGGAGGAACGACTTGATTTTTGTGGTAGTAGACACTCTGACAAAGAGTGCACATTTTATCCCTATGCATACGACATATCAGGCACTAGACATAGCTAGAGTCTTTATCAGCGATATTGTGAAATTTCATGGTGTGCCTAAGAGGATCATATCCGATTGAGGATCAATGTTTACAGGAAGATTTTGGACTAATTCCCAAGAGGCCTTGGGAACCCAACTTAACTTTAGTACTGCCTATCACCCGAAAATAGATAGGCAGACAGAAAGAATGAACCAAATCTTGGAAGATATGTTGTGTATGTACATGATGGACCAACATAAGCGTTGGGAGTATTTATTTCCACTGGTAGAGTTTTCATACAACAAAATCTATCAAAGCACCATTAAGATGGTGCAATTTGAGTTTATTTATGGGCGAGCGTGTCAGACACCTTTGATTTGGGCTCAACTTGAGGATAGGGTCTTCGCAGGACCCAAAGCAATCCAAGAAATTGAAGAAAAAATGCAAACAATAAGACAAAGGATCAAGGAAGAGAAGGATCGAAAGAAGAGTTATGTCTATGCGCATCACGTTGACCGTAGTTATAAAGTTGGCGATCGAGTCTTCTTGTGGGTGAAATCGTAAAAAAATTCGATAAAGTTTTGAAAGGGTGCTAAGCTCTATCCTAGGTTCGTGAGACATTTCGAAGTTGTGGAAAAGAATGGGCCTGTGGCCTATCCACTAGCATTTCTTTATTCTTTGAGGTGTATGCACAATGTTTTTCATGTATCTGTTTTGAGACATTATGTTAGTGATCCTACACATGTTATTGACATGAGTTCTTTGCAAGTATTAGACAAAGGTGCACTCACGATGGAGCCAATCCACATTCTAGAAAATCGCATTCGACAGCTACAGTATCGAGGAGTCTATCAAGTCAAGGACGAGTGGGAGAATTATAGTCCACACTTGGCTACCTAGGAGGATGCATATGATATGCACCAACATTTTCCATTTTTGTTTGATAGTTAGACATTTAGATCTTGTCAGATAATTTATTCTTCCACTTATATACTCTGAAACTTCAGGATGAAGTCTAAAACAAGAGGGGGTGAATTTAACATCCTTCTCTTGCATGCAAATGATTTGACTTATTCTTTAAGTACACTTGCATGCAAGTGATCCGGTTCATTATATGATTGTCTGCTTCGCTTATGGATTTTGATCATGATGCTTATGGATTATGATATTATGTTATTTGATTATCTATGTATAGATAGGTAATATTGACAGGTTTCCCCTAAGTATGTAGGACAATTGACCTATTGGGGATGTCGATGGCATCGATGGACCTCCTTGGACTCTGGATCAAGTCTGGTAGTGGATTGTATATGGTTTGGGTATTTCTGTTTTTTCATATATGACATATGAGTAGGTATATTATGATGTTGTTATGGATCATTGATGTGTTTTGTTGATGGATGTAGGATGATGATTGCTTACTAATCAGACTCACATTAGGAGTAAAGGGGCCCTGAACAAAAACTAGATATATTGAGGGAGTGGTGTGGAAACAACCTTGCCACGACATACTAGCACTCCCGTTGTGGTTTGAATTGCAGGTTAATGATTACTTAGTTTGATATATCCATGATGTCATGAGGGAAGAATGAGACATTCACTCACGAAGATTCTAAGGGGCACGTAATAAGGCAGGGTCCTTATTCCTTAGACTCTCTTAGTCTCTCACAAGGTCGCCTGATGGAGTATTGACTCCAAGGGTTGAACAACTACAAAAATTAGTCAAAGGCGAGTGGTACCCTTAGAGAACTTAGTGCATCTTGAAGGGCACATCGCATCATTAAAATGTGAATAAAGGTGAGCGGCACCCTTGGAGCACATAGTGCATCTTGAAGGGCATGTCGAGATTTTTAATAAAGATGAGTCAATGAACCTAGGTGCCTAGAAAATGATATTTTGTTTTGACATGGTCAGCCTTAAAATAAATGTTAAAGGGGTAAATTTTTATTAATTATAAATTTTCGTTAAAAAAAATAAAAATAAAATAATTCTAAGCCTAGTTGAAAACTAAGCCTAGGACTAAATAGGTTAAGAAAACTAAAAAAAAAACTAAATAATAAATTAATAAAAGGGGGATGAAGAAAAATCAAGTTAAGAATTTAAAAGCAAATATTTATCTAAAGATTTAATTACTGATTATGTGCAAGACATACTAAATTGGAACTTAAACAATAAGGGAAATGAATGTAAAAACGAATGTGCAAACATAGAAAGGAATATATTCTAGTTTAACTAAAGAACTTTACTAAATAAAACACAACTAAGTTTTAGAAAGACGTCAGTTATTAAAGGAAATAGAGGGAATAAAGGGAGAACAAGGAGCTTTTTTAGGAGTGTTTTTAGGATGTGTAAGAGAAATTGTCGTTTAATTAAATGAATTGTTGGTGCAACTAAGGGATCAAGTGACAAATGTAAGGGGGAGAGTATTTCCTAATTAAATTTTAATAAAATGAATTAAACATGCACATGGAAGTGGTCACTAAGAAGAACTCTATAAAAGTTATGGCTGGAAAGAGGAATGGATCACTATTGGTATGCATAAGGTTATGTTGTTGAAATTTCTTTGATTGGTTTTTCTTATGAGAGTTGGGATACCCAACTCGAATGGAGAGTGGTAGCTTGACCTTGCGAGGTGAGTTGGGAGCTAGAGTTTCTGTTAATGTTGTGCATGGCCCCTTTACGGATAGAGGGGATAAGGGGGAAGAAGAGCACCCCTAGAGTTGGGTGGGAGGTATTGGTGAGGTCTCGACGATTAGAAGGCGGGAAAAATGAGAAGCGTGAGAAGCCGAAGAACATCAACAAGACTTTTTGTCGATTATGGTACACACATTTATTATTGTAATTTTATGAGTTAAAAAATGTGTAATGGATTTTTGATGTTAGTTGGGAAAGTTTGAATGATGTTGTTAACTTGGAATAAATTTAGATGGATTTCCATCCTTCATTATTAAAA
This sequence comes from Picea glauca, assembly GCA_000966675.3. Lineage (NCBI taxonomy): Eukaryota > Viridiplantae > Streptophyta > Pinopsida > Pinales > Pinaceae > Picea > Picea glauca. The sequence goes on from JZKD02S2107888.1 coordinate 122,364, forward strand.
TTTTCAATCGTTGTCTTCCTTGCCCAACCCTTGCTCTGAGAGTAAAGACTAAAATATTGATTTAATTTTTGTTCTCTGCTCGGCGAACCCCTTCTCTTATTTTTTTTTTTATCTCTATGCCTTTCTCGGTTAGTTTAAACCATTTTTACCTCTAAGTATTATAGATATTTTCGCCCAACAAATTATGGCCTCTATTGCAACATTAAAACCCTCAAGGCTCTACGTTTTTTTTTTGTTTTTCTCCCAGCATTTCATCTTGATTTTCGCCCAATGTCTCCCTCACTACGTACACCAATCTTCTCCCTACATGCTCTGTGATTTGGTTTTTTTTTTATTACAAAAGCATTTTTGTGCTTAAAATTCGCCTAGCGAATTCCTTGTCTCAGTCGAAAGCTAACTTCCTCAACCCCTACGATTTGGTGTTTTTACATAGCAACTTCGAGCTTCCATCCCGCGATTTTTGGGGTGTCTCTTGCTTTGTTTAAAATGATTCTTTACTCAGCATAATTTTTTTTTTAACTTCCCGGCGAATTCACTTCTTTGTACAGCGAGAATACCCTCCATTGCTCTGTCATATTTTTTCTTTCTCAGCAAAAACTCTTTGTTGGATTTCCCAACGATTTTTCTACTAGGTGCAACGAAAACACCCTTATAGCTCTGTGTATATTGTTTATTTCTCAGCAAAATTTCTTTGTTGGATTGGCCAGTGATTTCTCTACTAGGTGCTGCGAAAACAATCTTATACCACAGAGTATATTGTTTATTCTCAACAAAAAATATTTGTTGGATTGCCCATCGATTTCACTGTTATGTGCAATGAAACCACCTTTATATCTCGGTGTTATCGTTTGTTTACTCAAAAAAAAATGTTGTTTGGATTTCCCAGTGATTTCACTGCTATGTGTAGGGAACCCACCTTTATAGCTCTGTATTATCGTTTATCTACTCAACAAGAAAATCGTTTGGAGTGCCCAACGAATTCACTTCTTGTGCAGGGAAACCACCCTTCAATGCTCTGCATTAATGTTTTTTCTTGCTCAACAATTTTTTGTTTTTCATTGTCCAACCGAATTTCCCCCTCCGGTCTCTTACCTCTATTGATGTGTGTTGCAATAATTACTTACCCATGGGATCTCCTCATTGTGTTTTTTTGGGTGAAAGTGTTTCAAAAATATATTATTGTTTTAGAAAAGTAATCCAAACATTTTAGTATGTGGCCCTTGAGGTTTAGAATAATGATTAAAATATAATTATGTGGAATTGTTTATTCCTTGATATTCTATATTTCGTACTTAAAGGAGATCCCGGACTATGCCTTTTTATATAATAAAATTTGGCCGATAATAACCCATGGCCTTGTCATCCCATAGAATTTAAAATCGCTTGGGTGAGTGGAACAATTTGGAATTAATTTCCATTATTATAAGAATTGGAAGGAACTTAAATAAATATATAATGATATTCCCTCGACTGGTTTTCCTGCAATTATTCAATATTATTATTATAATGTGTCAACATAGTGGGTCACTGTTTAAGCTAATAAAGTGGTCCTCGTCATTGCTAGTTTCTATTCACTACACTTGGATTGTTTATTGAGTACCCTTGTAATGTTTTTTAATTTAGATTTTTTTGGATTTATGAAAAGTAGAATTATATCCATAGTTATA
>JZKD02S2107888.1:144523-156540 GCA_000966675.3 Picea glauca
GCCCAATTTTTAAGTTTTTCATGAATTTCAACTTTGATTCAAAATGGTTTTGGTTTTATCAATAACAATGAACTTACACAACTAGAATATGCAGACTCAAATATTTTTATCTTACATAATTCTTTCATAACTTTAAATTTTCTTATTAAGGACTATTGGCATGCAACACTTGCACTTGTTTTATTTTATTTTGATGTATAAGTTTTTAGTAATTTTAATGTTTCTTTATTAGGAGGTTGACAGGGCCGATTTCGATATAAGTAACATAAGTGATCTAACAAAATGTGTATCATACTCATTGTCATAGTAATATACATAATTAATTTTATCATAGTTATATGGGATATGCCTACTAAGCTAACTAGGAGTGATTCTATATAGCTATCTTAACCACAATGAATACAAAATTAGAACATGCTAATATGACTGATTCAAAGAGTGTGATAGTGGAAACCATTTCCCTATAGTAAGATGGGACTAGTAATTGTGATTGAATATCAATAAGAAACACTTTATAATCACTAATCAATGTACTATGATTTACTAATCATTATACATGTGTTAACTCCATCTTAAGAAGTGTATTTTCTTTATTGTTTTCAAGATGTTGTATTTGAATTTAATATGCATGATATAGATTACTAAGATATGGAAATGATAAGATCTTATGAAGATTGATACAAGTTCGAGTTGTGTTTACCTGTTATGACTATTATATAAATCTTATTCAATCAATGGGATTGATTCTATTTATGTTTCTTAATCAATGAGAAATGTTGTTCAATAAGGATATATGATTAAAGGTAATGAAACTAGTAAAGTGTAGAGATTAAAGGATAATCTTATTTTTTAATGTTCATTATAAATTGAAAAAAAATAAAAATTATATTAATCAGTCCTATCCATGTATAGGGATAGGGCCGAATTCATCCCTGACAGGCATGAATCTGGCTCTGTCCATTACATGTACATGGACATGCCTTCAATGTCGATAATTTAAGGTGAAGCCTTTGGGGTGTCAAAAATATTGCCAAACCTCTCTAGTCAACCACTGATAAGAGAAGTTGGCCAAGTAAATCATGATTAAAAGAAAAATGATTCAGTGTCTGGAACTTCTAAAAGTTCTAGAACAGACTAAAACATGTAATTTCATATATGTATCATTAACCATTGGCCAACCAATAAGTTTTCACAGTAACAATTAACAACACTTGGAAATAATGGACTGCGTTTAAAAAATATTTCCCAAGGAAGATGTCTTGGTGAACTGGAGGATAATTCTTAGTCTTCAAAAACATATCGACTTGAAACACTCTCTGCTGGAAAATCGCCTTAATAGTATTTAGCTACTCTTATTTCCCTTCTACATTCCTCTATATCTTGTACAAATAGCATGTATTTTGAAAGAGTGGTCCCAAGCATAAATAAACAACAAATTTCCTCTCTACCACTACTTGAATTCTTCTTAGTGTGCAACTTGTTTAAAATTTGGGAATTGTCATAGTCTCTTAATTTCTTGTTTCAACTAAGTGAATGTTCTGTCAGTTATTGTTTTTATAAGACCAAATTATGGATTATAAGTTTTAATGCCTTCCTGATTGTAACATACAAGTACCTAATGTTTAGAAATTTTAAAAGAAATATTTATGTTTTATCTAGCAACATTGTTTTCCCTTAAATTTTAACATGTTACACATAGATTATCTTAAAAATTGACTTCTACAATTTACAAAAATATAGATTATCTTCTACATGTTACATTTTTTTCATATTTAAATATTTTCATGTTCAGGTTTCATGTAATTCTTAACCTATTCCCTAATTAATTAAAATTTCATTTATTTTCATGTTTTGGTTTTTAGGAGGTGGACAGGGTCGAATTTGGCCTTGTGCATGTACAAGGACATGCTCGAAATTAGGCCTATCCCTATACATGGACATCGCTGAATTTGGGCATGTACATGGATAGGGTCGAATTCGGCTCTGTCCATGTACAGGGACATACCTGAACATGGAAAAACCTCCAGTAATTTTTAAGTGTTATATAGATTCTCACAAACACTCACCTAATGGTTGAGTTTGATAAAGAGTGAAAAATAACGCAATACGTCCAAGATCTTTTTTTAATTACTTGAATGACATCAAAATGATTCTCTTACTTTCAGTTTTCTATGTATTTTTCTATGAAAAATCTAGAAACCAATTGTATAGTTAATTGTTGTGTGTGCTTTTGGTTTTTGGTTATTTTGTTTCTTGGATAAGTACCAAGAAAAGATAATTTGTGACCCATTTCTCTTCCGGGATGGTCCATGAGACCTAGGAGCAGTTAAGAAGGGAATGATCATATCTAGTCTTCCTGGTATGATAGGGTGATAAAAGATTATAAGCTATATCATGAGAATCATGTGGACATTCTGCCATTAATGAAGAACTTACCTTGTTGAATTTGTCTTGAAACCCCCCTTGTTTGAGTTACGCCCCCTTTAATTATTTTTTGGGTTTTGGGTTTTGTTCTTTGCTTATTCCTAAAGAAAGTCAGTCGCCTTGACTTTGGATCCCATCTCCTTGATTTTTATGATTTAAAAATTAATATTTTGTGTTATAAAATATTATTTATTTAAATTATTTAATTATTTAATTGAGTGGCTGCGACCCCTCTAGGATAGTTCTTCTTGGTGTATTAATCCACCGTGGGATTACCTCTCCAAACTCCCTTTTTCGGCGACCCCTAAGGGTCTTTTCCATATTCTCGCATGTCTCTTCTTGGTTGTTGTTTGGGGTTTCTGGTTCTCCTTGTTGGTGTCGCCCTCCTCATTTTTTCACTGGCGTTTTCCTCCTCATCTCCTTTCTAATGCCACCATGTGTGTTTTATCGTTATCATTTTCTATTGTTGGTGCCACCTGTATATTTTGTTGGTTAGTCTTTTGATATTTTACCCTAAAAGTTCTTCTTGGAAATTTGTTCCAAATGTCATGATGAGATCTTCCCTGAGGGTTTGATCAATGATCCCTTGAATCTTTTCTAATCATATATCTAAGATGATAGAAACAACATATCAGGTAATATTTTTTCTTGTTTCAATTAAGTAAATGTTTTGTCAATTATTTTTTTTAGGCTACCAGATTATGGATCAGAAGTTTGAATGTCTTGTTGATTGTAACATAAAAGTAGCTAATGTTTAAAAATTAAAATAAATATTTATTTTTTAGCTAGATATATTTTTTCCCTTAAATTTTAACATGTTACACATAGATTATCTCAAAAATTACCTTCTACAATTTACATAGATATAAATTATTTTATACATGCTACATTTGCTTTTTATATTTAAATATTTTCATCTTCACTATATAGACCATCATAGTAAAAAATATAGTTGTTCTAGTTTGTTCAATATATGTCTTTGATTATCTTCTACATGTTACATTTTTTTATATTTAAATATTTTCATGTTCATTATATATCGCATCATAGTAAAAATTATAGTTGTTCTAGTTTTTTCAATATATGTCTTTGATGCTTTGAAGTTGTTATAAATGCTTAAATTCCTTCAAGTTGTTTTATAAATTATATTTCCATTTTATGTTTCTATAACTTTTGAACTTTCATATTCATGAATTTTCAAAGGATATATATTGAGGTGAGTTGTTGCGACATGAGTCTTCAAAAATTCCTCGCAAATTCTCCAGGATATCCAATGACGAAAGGGAAGGATCGCCTTCTTTGACTGATACTCTGAGTGACAAATGATAATCAAGTCAGAGTAGGATATTATCAAATGAATCCATGAATAAATAATCCCAATAATGTGCTCAAAATAGTGCTATGGATGAAACTTTCTTAGATATGTTACACATTAATACTTCAACACTGGAGAATGTATGGAATACATCGTGACAAGAAAATATGTTTGGTAATTTTTTTTTATTTTGTATTTTTGTGTATTTATGTTTATGTTATATGTGTGTGTATGTGTGTGTGTGTGTGTGTGTGTGTGTTTTATATATGTTTTTTTAATTTCTTTATGTTAAATTATGTTTGTGTTAAATGTTATAATTAATTTCAATTGTGTATTTGTAGAAAATGAGTTTAATGCAAGGGAAGATAATGAAAGAGAGAGTGAGTATCATGAATATTTGAATTTTGGTGAAGAGGGTGAAGGTAGATTCAAGGGGCCTTATCCAAAAATAAAATATTACATGATTACGTCCACCTGTCCCTGAGATGTTGTTCATGATCTTCCTTGGGAAGAGTTTATTGAAGCAATGACCCTCAAACGATGCTCAGGTGTTAAAAGTAGGCTGGAAAATGATTTGAGGAGTTTGGATATCCCTCAAGAGAGAAAACAAAGCCTGTATATCCCTCAAGAGAGAAAACAAAGCCTGGGTATAATTTATTGATATTCAGGTTGGCACATCACATGAATTACATGTTTCAAAATTTAAAACTACAATTAAATGTGTTAAAATAATTTAAATTTAATTTTCAAATGTACAAATTTGAAATGTGTTATAGGGAAATGTTAAGAAGAGAATGCCTGAGAGTGTGCTTGGACAAAATCTGGAGAAGAGAGTGCAGTAGATTGGGATTTAGGAGGATGCATCCATAATTGATAATGATGTGTCTATTCATGATGATTATTAAATGTATTTACATTGCACATTAGTGAGTTTTAATTTTTTATTATGTTGGACCTTTTATATATAAGTGTTCAATCTTATTTTGTTAAATATTTTATTTTTTTTTACTTTTTTCAAATTTTTGTTTGATCAACTTTTTATTTTAGCCTTTCCTATTCATAGAAGGGTTATCCAAATAGTGTCTATATAACTTTTAAACTCTTTGATCAATTATTTTGAAATATATATGTAACATCCCGCTCTGGCGCACTTAGAAAACTTATTCTTTGAGGACACTTCCTCGCAAGTGATCTAGATTTTTATGATGATCAAACATTTATCCTTGATGATGATGCGTTATGATAGATGACCTGATGTTCTACTTATTTGATATAAACAGGTGTTATTGACTCAGCTTTATTGAGTGTGCAGGGTTTTTGACCTGGAGGATGCAGAGGCATCGAAGGAACCCCTTCGACTCTGGATTGAGTCAGGGAGTGTGCTATTTGAGTTGATTTATTTACCATGATATTTTATTGATTAGATGATATGTTGTTGACATGTTCTGACATGATGGTTGATGATGCAGGCTGACGACAGCTTGCCGACCAAACTCACAAATGGATTAAAGGGGCCACACACGATTTCCATAGAGGTTGAGGGAGAGGTGTGGACAACAGCCCTACCACAACCTACTAGCACTCCCGTCGTCGCTCGAACTGTAGGTTAATGATTACCTAGTTCGAGAGGATCCACGATGCCATGAGGGAAGACTGCGACATTCGCTCACGATGATTCTAAGGGGCACGCAATAAGGCAGGGGCCTTATTCCTTAGAGCCCTTAGTCTCCCACAAGTTCACTTGGCGGAGTGTTGACTCCAGGGGTAATAGATGTCTACCAAACAGTCAAGTCGGTGAGTGGCACCATTGGAGCATGTGGTGCATCCTGAAGGGCACGTCGTGCAAAAGAAACACAAGTTGGCGAGTGGCACCCTTCGCGCACATGGTACATCTTGAAGGGCACGTCGTGCAACAAAAGCAAACGAGGTAAGTGGCACCCTTGGAGCACGTAGTGCATCCTGAAGGGCACGTTGCATTGATGATGATGATGAGACAACCTAGATTACCGTAAGACCTTAAAGCCTTAAGAAATTCTCAAAACGACTCCCCTAATGAATTGTGGCCCAGTTCAAATTTAAACCTAATTTAAAACATCTCTAAGATAAAAAAAAATTAGCCTTAAGAAAGGACCCTACAAAAAAATAAACCTAAGGATGCTAACCAAAACCCTCCTAAGTATTAGTTAAAGTCTTATTAAATTAAGGGGGGGGTAAAGTAATGAGGGAGATAAATTAATTGAAACCCATCGTTTTTAAAATTATAAAGAAGAGATAAAATTATTAAAGTGTGGGAGTATAAAAGTTAGGATTTTAGAAATATAATGAAAAAATTAATAAGCACATTTATCTTTTTGGGTTTTAGAGAAAAAAAAAAGGGAAAGGAAAAAATAATAGAAATAAGGAAACTTGTAATAAAGGAAACTTAATAAAGGAAAGTAGGGGACATAGGGTAAAAAACAAAAATGAATCAGCAATTAATAATTTTCTATAATGAACTGAAATAACAACTTCTTTTAGGGAAAGTTATTAAAAGCATGTGAGGGGATCTAGGAACCCTAGGAGTAATTTTAGGAGCGAGTATAGGGGGGGTGAGGGAAATGAGTCTTTTTATATTTTTAAAGTAAATAATTTTGGAGAAACGTGGGGAAGGAGTGACACTTGGATGACACAGAATTTTTAGAGGATTGTCATTAAAAATTAAATTAATAATGATTTAGGGAAAGTAGGTGGGTCTCAAATTTCTATAAATGAAGGGGAAAAGGAGGAAGAAAGGGGGGGGGAATGGTTAGCGTAACGTCATGCTTTCGGATTGTGGCTGGACTATTTGCTTGTGAGGAGTTGGGAATTTCTCAGCTATATTGGAGTGGTAGCTCAGCCTTGGAGGCGAGCTGAGAAGCTAGTCTTATCTCTGGATCTTGTGTGGTCCCTTTGCGGCTCGGGCGGCTAAGGGGGAAGCAGAGTACCCCTAGAGATTGGTTGGGAGGTACCGGTGAGGTCTCTACGGTCGGAGAGCGGGAGCAGAACGGAGCGCGGGAAGTGGCATGGAGCGCGGGACGTCATCGAGGTGGGAGTTAAGGCAACGGTATGACTTGTAATTTAGTAGACTAGAATGCATTGTGATTTGCCCATGTTAATAAAGTTATTTACCTCCGTTATTCACGAGATGATGAAAATGTTTATGGCTGTATTTTACTGAATAAAATTGTCTGAATCAGTTCTGGAATAAGTTCTATGTTGCGCTGACCAACATATTTTCCATGTATGTTGCGCTACCAATCTATTGTTCCCATATATGTTTGCGCTGCCATAGGTTTTTCCCTGGCGAAATTCCTTGTATCACTGGTGGTGGTTGGGTTCCTCCTGAGTATATATTCACAACTTAAAATCCATCACTTTAAATTGGATTGTTTTTCTGTGCACGAGCTTGGTTTTTATTTCTCAATGTCTGTGGTTTTATTTCTCTGTGGGCATGCTCAAATTCTGTGGCCTTTTTATTCTCTATGGGAAAATTCAATTTCTGCGGCTTTTTAATTTTCTGAGGGCCGAATTCATTCTTTGTGGGTGCTATACAATTCTGGGGCATTTCTATTGCTGAGGCATTCTGTGTATCACCGTGTGGCCAGGGCGTTCGTTTTTCTTTCTTCCTTCCCTCACCTTTGTCTGACAACGAAAGTAATGAGGATTCTTACCACCTGTGAATCCCAAATATTTATGTTGGTTCCTCATTTTCTAATGAATGCACAGAATTCGATAGATCGTTACTTCATTGATTAAGAGGGACCAGTCTCTGTGCATGTTTTCTTGATGTTTTGGTTAAATGATTTGAGAATTCGTTTCTCGTGTTTTTATTTTCGTAAGATCATTGTCCATTGTTCTGGTAGTGTGTAAGCAATTCGTTCTGGTCTTTTATTTTCATAAGATCATTGTCAACTCGTGATGGCAAACTACTGTTGGCAAGACGTCCCTGGCATTTCCTTTTTGTGAGATTAATTCTGAGTTTTCATTTTGAAATTTTGTGCTGGTAATTTCATTCTGGCACTTCCGTTATAAGTTGGTTCCTGAATTGGTTCTAGTACAGTTGATTCGTTCTTGTTTGTTGATAGTGGGTTCCTAAACAGGAAGACATTCTCATCTGATCTCTTTTTTTTTATTTCTATTTTCCAGTGAACGGGTTCTCCTTTGATCCAACGTAACAATTCACTCCTCTGAGTCCGTGCATTGCGTTTTGGTCTTATAAATTTGTCAGTGTTATGCAGAGTAATACCATTGAGCACTTCCAGGTGAACGTTCGGGTATTAGACTGTTCCCTCAATTTAGACGCAAACTGTTTCCATAATCACTTTTTGATGTCATTAACGCCATTAATCGCATTAGAACTGGCTAGCCATCCCTTAAAACCAGCGAAATATCTTTTCCCCAACCTGCCCTTCATCCTTACGGGAGTTGAGTATGCGTTTCTTCTATATTTGTTTTTCGTTGCATTTATGACAATCATAACCCTAAAATCTAGTTTCAGCGCCAAGGCTATGTCAGCGCATTCTGCTATAGCAATAGGTATTGGTATGGTTACCATATTATGCAGTAATGGCATTGTGGATGTATGTTAGTATTACACTTAAAATGTAAACGTAGGGATGATTAATATCCATGTAACGGTTTGGTTACCTTATGGCAGTGTTAGTGCATTTTAAATGTGATGATTTATGTTATGGAAATTTTCTGGAGGGGTAACAGTATACTAACTAGATTTATGTGAAGTAATGGTAGTTAGTGACCTAAATAATTTTGACTAAATGCATTAGATTGTGATGCTAGACATGTGGCTCTTAATTGTCAAGATTCCTTTGATCACTATATTTTAGCAACATAATTGAAATGGAATTCATCCCATTATTGTTATTTATGGTACTTGAGTAGCACTAAATTTAAGTTGCATTATTTGAATTGGTATTTCTTTTTAAGCCAAGTAATGGTATTAGAATAGCATCATGCAGTAGGCCAATTAGTGCCTCACCTTCCATCATATAGTTGAAGGAGGATTAGCATAATCTCTCCTGGTTAAAAAATTAAATTTATAAAGTAGATATTGAGACATCTAAATGTATGGAAAGCGAACTTGCTGCTAGGTTTTCGAAGTATAAAAGGCGAAGTGATTAACATGAACGGTAAATGTTATGGTAAATTTCATGTTATAGGTAATATGTAAGATGTTATGATTAAATTACTGCAGAGATATTAATTTTAGCGTAATATGGTATTAGTTATGGTGAAACTATTAAAGATATGTCAAGTTGCCAATATATAACGCACAGTCATTGAATGAAGTACAATCTGTTGTCTAGAGTTAGTATTTGGGATCCACAATTATTGGAACCTACCGGAGAAGCCGGTCTGTAATTTAATTTCCCTTTGTGTCATAGATAGTGTCTAGTCTCAACTTTGGTGAGGCGTTGTTAGAGTCCTTCTGACTTGCGCCTTCCACAGAGGACGTGGTGGTCCCGAGATTTGGTTATACTAGTCGATGAGCATTTAGTTTCATGCTCTGCTTGAGTCGGGAGGGATGTAGACACCTCCATGTTCCTCATAACAGTCGCCAGCCCTGAGACCTTAAATGGTTAAAATCGATGGGACCCTGGGCTTGAGCGTTGATTATGTGTCTTGGAGGTCCTAACCTTGTAGGGTAGGACGGGCGGGTGGTCGGTTTTACTTTTGTCGCTAAATGTTTGCGTTGTGCACCTTATGCCTATGGTCGTATATTGGTTGCAGTTACTTATCGTGTGCCTTCAGTCTTCTTGTGATGAACATCGTGGTTGCGTCTTGTTGGTTGTCAAGTGGCGACGTAGAGTCAAGCTGTCTGTTTCCTCTTTACACGCGCGCACACACCCTAAACAAAAAAAAAAATAAAAAATTGCACCTATTAAAGAGTTGTTGTCATAACAATGAGGTTCGTTACATATGGTATCAGAGCCGGTTCGACCCGCGACTTGGGATTCGCTACGGCTTTCGTTGACATGATTATATTTGATTATTTTATTGTTGATTGAGTTGATTGTGTGTGTGCAGGTAATCATGGTTAGAGAACGTCGCGGAGGCAGACGACAGGGTGCTAGGGGAGGAGGTAGGACACCTCCAGCAGAATCCACGCCTGAGGGGTCTAACCCCCAGGGAGGCGAGTAGGTTCTCGGACAGGAGAAGATCGCAGTTGCCAATGTCATGGGGATGATGAGATATTTTTAGCGCATGTCCGAGGCATTGATCAGCCGATTGGACAGAGATGAGGCCAGGGCACTGACACCTGCTGAGGTTCTGCTGTGTGCACCGGTCGTTACAGGTAGCATCCACCATGAACTCGAGAAGGTAAAATTTCCCGATTTCTTTGGTGCCCCGGATAGCGCAGCTGCTGAGGCATGGTTGGAGAATATGGCCATGTGTTTCACACTTCGTGATTATACCTCCAACATGAAGGTCCGCATGGCGGTATTTCAACTGAAGGGGAGCGCTCTTCTATGGTGGACGACACTCCTGCTGTAGCTAAACATGGTCGTTGAAGACGTGTCATGGGAATTGTTCGAGGAACGGTTCCGAGAGAGGTATATTTCTGAGGAATTCATTAAGCGTCAGCTCAATGAGTTCAACTCCTTACGACAGGGAGGTCGTACGGTACCCGAGTACGAGGCACGTTTTATGGAGCTGCTCCGGTATGCTCCGCACCTTAACACTAAGAATCTCAAGGTCAACCACTTCGTGTTTGGCCTTAACGACAGCCTGCGTGCAAAGGTTAGGATCTTGATGCCTCAAACCTTGCATGACGCTGTCCAAAATTCCCTCATAGCAGAGGAGGAGCTTATCAGTGGGGGTCAGGCCACGACTCCCATGAGACCTGCAGGGCAGGCTTCATCCGGTACATCACAGCAGCAGACACCAGCGAGACATACGTCGGGATATCACGGCTTCCAGAAGGGATCCATGTTCACTACACCTCGACGACCATCGCCTCAGCAGCAAACACCTTATCGAGGACCACAACATCAGCAGCAGCGTCTCCTGCAGCAGTAGCTGTTTAGGCCTGTTCAGCATAACATACCTGGTTTCCAGGCTGGTGGGCCGTCCTCTTCTACTTCGGGCACCAAGACTACTGGGCCGAAGAAGGGGTGTTGGACGTGTGGGGAGCCACACTACCAACGCGATTGTCATGTGGAGAGGGCCAGAGTGTCCGGATCAGCCAGACCCACTACCGTGGGAGATATGGGCAAGGCCCATCGGATTCATGCAGCGGTGAATAACCACCAGGCAGAGCACCAATCGACTGTGCTCGAGACAATAGGTACTGTCGCTGACCAGACCCTTAGTATTTTGATAGACCCAGGTGCTACTGAGAGTTTCATTTCTGGTGCAGCGCTAAAAAGTATTAAGGTAAAGGCAGTCGAATAGGATGAGTTTAGCTTCGTGGAGATGGCTTCGGGAGCCAAACAAAAGGTTGGAGGAAAGGTTATGGGTTGTTCCCTTAACCTGGGAGAGTTTTTCATGAGGGTCAACTTGTACGCCACGATCTTAGGATCTTATGACATCATGATCGGTATGGATTGGTTGGAAACGCATGAGGCGATACTCAACTGTAATATGAAGAGGTTGAGCTTGGTCAATGATGAAGGACGTAGACGAGTGATTGTAGGACGAAACCAGGGAGTATCCCTGAGGTTCATCTCTTCCTTACAGTTACAGAAGAGTATGCGCAAGGGGTGCAAGCTTTATGCGATCCTCGCGCTAAACGAAAGGGGAGTAGCAGAAGGTCTAGAACACCTTCCAATGGTGAAGGAGTTTGCGGACGTATTTCCAGAGGAGTTGCCTGGGATGCCGCCAGAAAGAGAATTGGAGTTTACTATAGACCTGAAACCGGGGACCAAATCGATAGCAAGAAATCCTTATCGGATGTCGACCCCAGAGTTGCAAGAGTTAAAAATGCAACTGAAGGAGTTGTTGGACCTGGGACTGATACGTCCTAGTGTGTCACCGTGGGGTGCACCGGTTATTTTCATTCGAAAGAAGGACGGATCGTGGAGGCTTTGCATTGACTACAGTCAACTGAACAAGGCTACGATCAAGAATCAGTATCCCTTACCAAGAATTGACGATCTGTTTGATCAAATGAAGGGTGCGAAGGTTTTCTCCAAGATCGATTTGCGATCAGGGTATCACCAGTTACGGATCAAGGAGGATGACGTCCCTAAGACCGCTTTTAAGACAAGATTTGGACATTACGAGTTTACTGTTTTACCGT
>JZKD02S2107888.1:180470-200436 GCA_000966675.3 Picea glauca
CTTCTTCGAGCCTTGCAGGTTGTGAAAAGCCAACTAATTACACAAGCCTAGCTTAAAACGATCATCCAAGGCCACCTGACTCGAGCATAAACAAAACACTTGGGGGCTTCTTACAACGAAATACTAAGACATTTCTCTTGAGAGAATTTCTTCTTTACTGATTGAGTAATTTCTCGGTTGAGTTGGTTTACTGGTGTAATGGTTTACTAGCCTGCACCACTGTAATGGTTGAAGGCCTTACAGTTTTTTCCAAAAAGATTAATAGTTCCTCAATTAATGACGTATATGTGCCTTGAGCCTTATGTCGAGATGGAAGGGGGTGGTTGGTCATTGTTGTTTCACTATAGTTTTCCTTGTAGGAACACAAACCCTCCATTCATTCATGCAATATTTATTTATATTGTTTTCATATGCGTCTCGTTGACCCATTGCTTGGGGGTGTAGGTGTAATATTCTGGTCGATTATTCGGCTCCTAGAGGATTGGGTTTTTCTTGAGTCCATGGTCCAGGTAGGTTAGGTTTCACTAGGGTTATTATTGCACCTATCATCTAGGGATGACATGATCCCTAATGAGGGGATTGTGGTGCACCCTATTGGATAGAGGCGAATGATAACTTGCCCGTAGTCAATGCTTCCTGTTGTGGATATTGTCCTTAGCTTGTCGGCATTGTCATGTCGTGTGTCAGGCAAGTAGTCATATCTTTATTTGGGTTTATGCATGCTTGTCTAGTTTCTCAATGTGCCAGTGTGTAGAGTCGATGTTGTCAGTTTCCTGATCTGCGTGCATGGTGTTCGTTGTCAAGTGATGTGTTAACTATGTCGTCGACACCTTCTTGCCTAAAAAACAAAAAAAAATTGCACTTTTCACTTTTCTTACAGTCGTAACGTTTTGGGGTCGTTACATATGGTATCAGAGTGAGTTCAACCCTACGACTGTGGATCGCCAAGATTTCCACTGTAGTGAACCCGTGAGTATTAACCCTTGCGTTAATTAAAAACCTTAACGTGTCCATGTGGTGACCGCATTTACAAGACACCTCAGAGGTTTGAAATGTGGTGCTATGGAACGAGGTGCAATGCCTCAAGAAGTTCTTCGACCCTCATATTCAAACCCCCAAGGGGATGGGAAAGTCCTTTAGTTGAATTCACTTGTTGTAAGGGATGATGATGGTATGACAAGGCTCTTACAGGTAATGTCAAAGGGACTTGATTCACCATCGATACTGAGATGAGGCCAGGGCACCTGTACCCCTGATGGTCTACAATGCACCCTATATAGTACCATTAACATCCACTAAGAACTCAAGAGAGTTGAGTTCTCGAGTCCACGAGTGTCACAGACGACTGTATCATCAAGGAACGATTGTAGAGAAAGGTGTTGTTCTTCACACTTCACGAATGTGACCTCCAACATGAACGTCTGCATGGTGGTATTCCAACTGAAGGGGAGTGCTCTTATATGGCGGAAGACACTCCTGACACATTTGAACATGGCCATTGATGACATGTCATGGGAACTATTTGAGGAAGAGTTCCAGGAGATGTATATTTCTGAGGAATTCATTGAGTGTCATCTCAATGAGTTTGATGCCTTGCGATAAGGCAGTTGCATGGTGCCTGAGTACAATGCTCATTTTGGAGTTTCTTCGATATGCTCTACACCCAATTAACCAGAAACGTAAGGTCAAGAAATTCAAGTTTGGCCTTATTGTTAGAATTCATCTTCTACTTTGGGTACCAGGAGTACTGGACCAAAGAAAGTGTGTTGGATTATGGAGATACACATTACCAACATTACTACCCAGAGGAAGGGGCCGAAGCATCTGGATCCATCGGACCCACTACCATGGGATTTTTGGGCAAGGTCCATCTGATTCATGCAGCGGTGAATAACTTCCAGGAAGAGCACCAGTCGACTGTGCTTGATATGTCAGGTACCTTCATTGACCAGACCCTTAGTATTTGATAGAACTCGGTGCTACCGAGAGTTTCATCTATGGTGAAACACTAAAAAGGATTAAGGTAAAGGAGGTCGAATAGGATGAGTTTATCTTGGTAGAGATGGATTCTTTAGCCAAACAGAAGGTTGGAGGAAAGGTTATGGGTTTTTTCCTTAACCTGGGAGAGTTTATCACCAGGGCCAACCTGTATGTCACGATCTTAGAATCTTATGCTGCTGTGATCAGTATGGACTGGTTGGAATCGCATGAGGCGATACTCAATTGTAAGAAAAAAGAGTGATATTGGTTGATGATGATTGACAAATACACATGATTGTAGGTCAGAACCAAGGAGTTTCCCTGAGTTTTATCTCTTCCTTATAGTTACAAAAGAGCATGTGCAAGGGATGTAATCTTTATGCGATCCTTGTGTTGAATGAGAAGGGAGTAGAGGAAGGTTTAGAACACCTTCCTGTGGTGAAAAAACTTGTGGATGTCTTCCCGGAGGATTTTCCTAGGATGTCGTCAGAGAGGGATTGGATTTTACCATAGACCTAAAACTGGGGACTGAACCAATAGCGAGAACGCCTTATCGTATGTCAACCCCAGAGTTATAGGAGTTGAGAATGAAATTGAAGGAGTTGTTGGAACTGAGACTTATATGTCCAAGTGTGTCACCATGGGGTGCGCCTATTATTTTCATACAAAATAAGGATGGGTCGAGGAGATTCTGCATTGACTACTGTAAATTGAACAAGGCAACGATCAAGAATCAATATCCGTTGCCAAGAATTGATGATCTGTTAGATGAGATGAAGGGTGAAATGGTGTTTTCAAAGATAGACTTGAGATCATGGTATCAACAGTTATGTATCAAGGAGGATGATGTCCCTAATACCACATTTAATATGAGGTTGGCACATTACAAGTTTATTGTGTTACCGTTTAGATTGACGAATGCCCCAGGGGTATTTATAAGTTTGATGAATAGGGTGTTCCGCAAGTACTTGGACAAATTCATCTGAGTATTCATTGATGACATTTTTATTACCTTTTAGATAATGGAGTAGCATGACGAGCACTTGCGCTTTGTACTACAGTGTTTGTGAGAGCACAAATTGTATGGGAAATTGTCCAAATTCTCGTTCTACCAATCAAAGATTCACTACTTGGGGCATGTCATCTCTGGAAAAGGTATCACCATGGATCTAGCATAGGTAGAGTCTATTATGGAATGGCCTACACCAATGAATTTCCCGTAAGTGCGTCGCTTCATGGGTTTAGAAGGATACTATCGACGGTTCACTGAGGGATTTTTGAAGATAGAAAATCCGATCATGGAATTGCAGAAGAAGAACAAGAAGTTTGTTTGGATCAAGAAATGCATGGAATAATTTCAAAGGCTCAAGGCAATGTTGACAACAAAACCGATATTGAAGGTCCCTAACATGGATGCAGACTTCTTGGTATGCCTTGACACATCCAAGGAAGGATTAGGAGGTGACTTCATGCGAGACAGTCGAGTGATCGCTTACATATCGAGGAAACTAAGAAGGCATAAGGAGAACTATGTGATGCACTATTTGGAGTTGTTAGCCATGGTATATGCCTTTATGCTTTGGAGACACTACCTTGTTGGATGAAAATTTGAATTAAATACGGACCACTGTGGACTACAACTCATCTTTATGCAAAGAGACTTGAACGTGCGACAACGACATTGGTCAGAATTGATCAGCGAGTATGACATCGATATTACTTACATAAAAGGAACCATTAACCACATGGAGGATGCATTGAGTTGGAGACCAGGCATATTTTTGGGGTTGCCTCTTCAGACGAATATACGTGAAAATATTCTAACTTTACAATGCGATGATGATTGGTAGAAAGAGGTCAAGTATTTTATCGAACCAAACAGAATGATGGTACCGAGATTTGAAGGATTTACATTTGACAATGATGGATTATTGAGGTTTAAAAATCTGATTTACGTACCACCGAGCGATGAGTTGAGGATTTTGATCCTAAGAGACTCTCACATAGGAGTGTACGTGGCTCACCCAGGAGTCACAAAGATGAGGGAGGACCTTAAACCCTTATTCTTCTAGAAGGGAATCAAGGTAGACATAGTTAACTATGTGGTCAGATGTCTAGAATGGCAGTAGGTAAAGGCTAAACATAGACATCCAAAGGATTAATACAACCACACGCTATTCCAGAATTTAAATGGGAGCTCATTTCGATGGATTTCATTGTTGTATTGACATTGACGACAAGGAGACATGACTCGATTTTTGTGATAGTAGACACTCTGACGAAGAGTGGTCATTTTATTCCTGTACATATGACGTATCAGGCACCTGACATAGCTAGAGTTTTCATTAGTGAGATTGTGAGGCTGCATGGAATACCTAAGAGACTTATATCCGATTGAGGATCAATGTTTACTGGAATATTTTGGACTAGTTTCCAAGAGGCCTTGGGAACCCATCTTATCTTTGGTACTGCATATCACCCTGCAACAGATGGGAAGACTGAACAAACAAACCAGTTATTGGAAGACATGTCACACATGTACTTGATGGACCAACAAAAGCAGTGGGAAGAATTCTTGTCACCGATAAAATTTGGTTATAAAAACAGTTAGAAAAGAACCATTAAGATGGTGCCCTTCGAGTTTCTTTATGGGCGACCATGTCGAACGCCTTTGAGTTGGGATCAGCTTGAGGATAGGGTCATGGTGGGACTAGAAGTGACCCAAGAAATGGAATATTAAATGAAAACTATAAGATAAAGGATCAAGGAAGTGCATGATCGGTAGAAGAGTTATCTCGATGCGTGTCATGTCGACTATAGTTATGCTGTGGTGATCGAGTATTTTTTCAGCTGAAACTACATAAGAGTTCGATCAAGTTTGGAAAAAGGGGCTAAACTATCTCCTAGGTTTGTGTGATCCTACGAGATTGTGGAAACAAGAGGCCCATGGCCTGATGGCTAGCCTTTCCTGATTCTTGAGGTGTATGCACGATGTCTTTCACGTCTCTGTTTGAGACATTATGATTAGTGATCTTAGGCATGTTTTGACTTGAGAAAGTTGCAGGTGTTGGATGAGGGTCTGTTGATAGCTAAACCGATATGCATCCTAGATCATCGCATTCGACAACTATTTCATCAAAAAGTAGATGAGGTCAAGGTCCAGTGGGACAACTATAGTTCGCACCCAGAAACCTCGGAGGATGCATATAATATGCGCCAAAAATTTTCATTTTTGTTGGATGGATAGACTTATGATACTGTGATACATATCACTTCGACACTTGTATACTGGGAAACTTCGAGATGAAGTTTAGACCCTGTGGGGGTGTACGTAACATCCCGCTCTTGCATGCGCTAAGCGAACTTATTATTTGAGGACACTTACTTGCAAGTGATCCAGACTATTATACGATTGAACATTGATTGTTATTATGAGGCATTATGGATGTGATTATATGTTATTTTCATGTATTCAATTAGACAAGTCCTATTGAATCAGTTCTCCTGAGTGTGCAATATTTGGACCTCGAGGATGTTGAGGCATAGAGGAAACCCTTGGACTTCGGATCAAGTCAGGGAGTGGACTATTGGGGTTTGATTGTTGTATATACATGCCATATGTGAATTTCATTAGATGTTATGATTATGAATATTTTTCTTACATCATTTTTTGATGATGCAGGCTGATGATGGCTTGTCGATAAGATTCACATGTGGAGTAGAGGGGTCATGCATGACTACCATATACTTTGAGGGAGAGGTGTGAACAACAACCCTGCCACAACCTACTTTCACTCACGTCGTGGCTCGAACTGTAGGTTAACGACTACCTAGTTCGATAATACCCATGATGTTGTGAGGGAAGATTATGACAATCACTCACGATGATTCTAAGGGGCATGTAATAAAGAAGGGGCCTTATTCCTTAGAGGCCCTTAGTCTCCCACAAGATCACTTGGCGGATTATTGAATCTAGGGGTTCTTGATGTCTATCAAGTGAGTCAAGAGGTGAGTGGCACCCTTGGAGCATGTAGTGTGTCATGAAGGGCACATCGCGTAATAAAAATTGAAAGAGGTGAGTGGCACCCTTGCAGGACATAGTGCGTCCTGAAGGGCATGTCGCACAAGGGAAATAGAATGAGGCGAGTGGCACCCTTGCAACACCTAGTGCATCCTGAAGGGCACATCACGTTGTTAAATAATACATTAATAAACCTATATGGCCTTGGAACGAATAATATGATAATAAAGATTTAAAACAATTTCCCTAATAAAATGTTGCCCGGCCTTGAAAATTAAACTCTAGGTAAGTGATACTTGTGATATATATATATATATATATATAATAACAATAATAATCATTAATCATTTGACAAGAAGGGGGTAAGTGATTCAATTAATTTATAAAAAATCTTTTGGGGGATAAAATTTGAAAAGGGGGAAAAAGGGGAAATAATTGTTTGTTACATTTACTAATTACAAGTTTATTAATTAAAAAGAAAAGGGGGAAAAGGTAATTTTATGCACTTGCCAATTTGAGTTTTAAATGAAAATGGAAAGAGGGAAATTTAAAAGAATTAGGAAACTAGGAAAAAGTGGGAAACATAAAGAGAAAGGGAAACATAAGGAAAAAAAATAAGAAAGACTAACTTAGTAAGGTATTTTGCAGTTAAGAAATTTCTAAATTGAAATCAACTAGTGAATTAGTAAGGGGGTAAGTCATTAAAATGTGTAAGGGAATATGGGGACACCTAGGAACGATTCTAGGAATTCTTTTAGGTGGGTGAGGGAAATAGAAGTAATTAATTAATTAATGAAATTAATTTATGGTGCAATGAAGGGGATGGGTGACACATGTATGAGGAGGATTTTTATGAATTAAATTATTGAAAAATAAATTAAATGGGATTTGGGGAAATTAAATGACTTAGAAACTCTATATAAGGGAGGGAGGAGGATGCTTATGGATCTCTTCTATCATGCGTATTGTTACACTGCATAATTTTAGACTTGACTAACTTAGCTTGTGGGAGTTGGGATACCCAACTCAGTGAGGAGTGATAGCTCAGCCTTGCGAGGAGAGATGTGAGCTAGTTGATCTATGGTTCAGTGTGCGTGGCCCCTTTGTGCCTTAGGGGGCTAAGGAGGAAGAAGAGTACCCCTAGCATTGGATGGGAGGTACTGGTGAAGTCTCATCAGTCGGCAAGAGGGAGATGCACATAGCACGTTGGAGAATGACTCAGAGAGGAGGACTTGGGATATGGTACACTTACTGTTATTATGCACGATAAATTATTATTATACCCTATGATTTAATTTGTGTATTTTTTTTAATTGGGTAAATAATATGTTTGATTTATCAATTCAGTCGAGAACTTAAATTTTCCCCATAGACTTAGCTCGTTGCTTGACTTGTTTTCCTTGGCATTCGATCCCTGAATGTTGTGACTTTCCTTGGTTTGTTTATTGTTGTGAAGAGTTGTTATTTTTACTTCGTCCTCCCTAGTTCATCAGTCCATGCCTGAGCAGTCACCCAGGAGTTGGATCGACGGTTTTCACGCCGGTGCATATCGACCTATAGATTCTAATGCCCTTCTTTTCTGTGCATGGATGATGAGCGAAGGATAAAAAAAAAATTCGAGCCATATACCCTTAATATCTTTGCATTGATTGATCCTTGGTTGAATGACTAAGTCTATGTGCCCTCTTGTGAATGAGTATTGTTGATTCATTGCCGAATGATTGACTTGATTGCGCCTCGATTAAAATTTGTTTTACTGTCAAATAAAACAATTTAGGCATCTAGAGTTGAATTTGTTTTTAGGGTTGGAAAACCACTTTATGAATCTAGTTTTTATTTCGTTATATTGATGAATTTAACCCTTACCTACGTTTTAAAGTACCACGGCCGTCCAGCAAATATCCTTGTTGATATACCTACATTTTAGTGTTGTAGGAAAACGAATTCTTAGAGAGATTTATAAACGATTAATTATTGTATTTACACATCATTGATATGTTTGATTGATCAATAATAATGGATAGCAATTATGTCATGAATTAACAACAATATTTCGGTTAGCCTTATCTTGTTAAATTGAAACATATAAATCTTGTTAGACCATCGATTTCTACCATCAATGTTGGATAGCGTTTTGGCATATCAACACAACGAAATTGTACTACTGACAGTAGTTATCTAGTGATTTATGTTATTCATAGCAAGGGCATTTTAACATGCAACAATAGAATTTTAATTGATTTGTTGGTCTACAAATGGATTTTAGACAACGATTTATTTAAATCGATTATTGTCATGATTGACAACATTATCATCCTATATGTTAAGTTAAACAACAATTTTATATTGTTATACTACATTTTTATATTGGCAGCGAGTTTATGTACCAGACCGATCACTACAGGATGAATTTATATAATGGAAGGGAAATGAATGGAACATTGTGTTGATTGTGCCAATCATGGCTTCTCTATTGCGCATTGGTGGTGTATTTGTGGTGTAGCAGGTGGAATTTAAATGAAGCATTTCCATTTGGTAATAGGGATGGATAGATTATTTATTGTAGACAACCCATTATGGTGATACAACCATGTTTCCAATTAGACAACAACCCCTTAATCGCATGTTTATATTGGTTTCAGTTTTAAAAGGGATAGCGGTTTAAATTGCTTATTACCTGGTTGAAAGGTAGACTTGACCACAGACTTTCTTATTGTTGTTGCAGCAATTTATAACCGACTAGCTTATTTCCTGGTTAAGGGACAGGCATGATAACTGACTTTCTTTGGCAATGAATTTATTGTTTTTTTATGTTGCTTAATGGTTGTGGTTAGTACGCATATAACCGATTTTATAATGACGCCTTGGTACAGGAAGATTGAACCAACCCATTGCTTCAGCATTTGTGTGGATCATTTCAAAATTTTATGGCTATTTTAATGCCCAATAATTGATAACACCCATAATTTTCCTATCAGCTTTACCACCGCTTATTTTTTTAGTATTTATTGTTTAGGCATCCATACTTTTTCAGCTTTTGGAATTATAGGTTGTACTAACTCGACCAGTTAAAAATGCCCACTATTCTTAGAATCGGGGATTCATTCTGATAGGAATATGTCCCTTATCTACAAGGTTGAGATAGGATGTATGTTTCTTTGTTAACTTCACCTTGTTGCCTAGCTTTGTTGAAAGGAAAGGGATTCTAAAAAAAATTAATTTATAAATATTAATTATGGAGATTTTCTAATGTAATTTAGGTTATGGAACTGATGTAAGGATTTGATGTTTTTCTCATAGGGAGAGAGATTAGAGGCTTGACGGTGTGATGTAACCCCATCTTCAAGCTCCTTGCAAATGACTTTATACACACACACACACAAACACATATATTAATTTACATCCTTAAGAGAGGGGTCCATCACTATACCAGAAGGTGGAGGATTGTCCTTCTTCAAGGCTTGCGGGTTGTGAAAATCCATCTACTTATGCAAGCCTAGCTTAAAACAAGTATCCAAGGCCACCTGAATCGGGGGTCAACAAAAAACTTGGGGTCTTCTTACAACAAAATACTAAGACATTTCTCTTGAGATAATTTCTTCTTTACTGATTGAGTAATCTCTCGATCGAGTTGGTTTATTGGTGTAATAGTTTACTATCCTGCGCCAATGTAATGGTTGAAGGCCTTATAGTTTTTGATGAAACAATTAATAGTTCCTTAGTTAATGATGTCTCTGCACCTTGAGCCTTATGTTGAGTTGGAAGGGAGTTGTTGGTCATCATTGTTTCACTACAGGTTTCCTTGTAGGAACACAAACCCTCTAGTCATTCACGAAATTTTTATTTTGAGTGTTTTCATTTGCGTCTTGTTGACCCTTCGCTTGGGGGCATAGGTGTAGTCTTCTAGTCCATTATTCAGCTCCTAGATCATTGGGTTTTTCTTGATTCCATGGTCTAGATAGGTTAGGTTGCGCTAGGGTTATTTTTGTGCCTATTGGTCGGGGACGACATGATCCCTGATGAGGGGATCATGGCATGCCCTATCGGATGCATCCCATGGTGCTTCCCATTGTGGATGTTTTCCTTAGCTTGTAGGCATTGTCGTGTCGTGTGTCAGGCGAGTAGTCGTCTCTTTCTTTGGTTTTACGCATGCTCGTCCAGTTGCTCGATGTTCCAGTGTGTAGATTCGATGTCATCGGTTTTCTGATATGCATGCCTGGTGTTCACCATCAGGTGGTGTGGTTAACTGTATCATCGATTCCTTCCTACCTAAAACAAAACAATAATTTTCACTTTTTTCTTCACTTGCAGTTGTAACGTTTTGGGGTCATTACAATAAAATCCAAGCGTTATATCAAGGTAGAATTATCATCCAACAGTTGTAGAGTAAATAAAAAATGAACAGGTGAGAAATTATTTTTCTTATATGTCTTTAAGAATTACATTCATTAGAAGAACCAACTTCTTTTGTTTTATAGTTGCAACTAGAAGGAGGCTCCAAGCCCCTAGTTTCTTAGGCTACAACTTGAGGGAAGCTCCAATTCCCCAATTCTTTGGCTACAACCATAAGGAGGTTAAAACCCCCTATGTTCTCCAGTTACAACTGGAAGGGGGTTACAACCACATGTCCTTGCCCCATCCAACCTCCCTGATGTAGAATTACAATGATGGAACCACTGTCACACTATCATTGTGAGATATACCACTGTAACAACTTGTACCATTGACCTGCAACCAACCAACAAGTAACAACCCATACCAAACAACCTATAATCAACATGTACGATAGACAAGTGCATAAACCATGCATCAAATTTGTACCAATCATGCATAATATACACATAAAATATGATTCATCAAGATGTACTAACATCATCAACTATACACCTCATGTATGTGTCAACTCATCAACTACTTGTCTCAACCATGTACCCAACCTGTACCTCAACCAAAATCCCTCATTAATTTCATCATCCAAACATGATTTGTAACTCTGTAATAGACCTCGTGTAAATGATCACATACCTACAAACCTTCCTTAACTTTAACAACAAGAGACTAGTATGTTCATCAAACTTTACTTTAGTCTCACATGACTAATTTTGGATTACTCAACAACCCTAACTTGCAATAATCATAACTATGTACATGTAATGAATAAAGATCTGAAAATAGTACACAATGTTATTTAGTGTCTTTTATGAAATTCCTCTAGGTTTCACTAATTGGATCCTCTCAGAGAAGTGAGATGACCTATAAATAACATACCTTAGAAAGCATCATCAAAATAATTTATCCTCTTTTGAATTTCAACCTTTTTTAGTTCACCTTCCCTCTGAAATTCGGCTTAGATATCCTTTGGTTGCCTCATTCACTTGTAGATATTCAATATTCTCAAGTGTGATTAAAAATGAGAGACCCTTTCCTCTTATTTATACTTTCATGTAGCTTCCTCAAAGAGTTACCATCTAACAATGTTAACCCACTTTCCTTATTTTAGGGATAACCCACTTCTAACCACTTTTCCACTTAGTAATGTCTTGATTAACTTTATTATTTAAATAATTTATTTTGTATACACTTTGACTTACAATACACTCATGACTTCACTTTATTATTTAAATTACCTTCTAACCATCTTAACCCACTTTCTTTATTTTAGGGCTAACCCAATTCTAACCACTTGACCACTTAGTAATTTCTCCATTAAATTTATTATTTAAATAATTTATTTGGTATCCACTTTGACTTATAGTACACTCACCACTTCACTTTAATATTTAAATAATTTCTTCTTTGCAACCACTTTGACTACTTTGACCTTTTGGGGCTTCTAGATGACTCATGAGGGTTCCCCAACTTCACATGGCTGTAACTCTCTAACCGTGAGGAGTTATGTAACGTTCCGCATGCCATTGGAAATGGAATGACATGTACTATCCATATAGAATAGTATTTTCTACAAATATATTAAAACGTATACCATTATCCATAAAAAAAAACTTGGGTCCATTACCCAAAACTTTGTGCTACCAAAATTTTCTACGAGACTTTATTCAAGGGTTGACATGAATGAAAAACAACCCAATTAATCAAAATTATCCCCCTTTGACATTGATGGGAAAAATATGATGAAATATTGAATTCATATCACTCATGCTCCCCCTATGACCATCGCTCCCCTTGGAACCATGCCTCTGTGTTGTTTCTCCCAGCATTTTCTTTTGCATCTAATAAATCTCTCTCCCTTTGTCATTAATGGAAAATGTATATTTCCATATGAGGTTGCTCACCCTAACTAGAATCTTCTTGAAACTAATCACCTAACTTGAATTCTCCTCTTTATGATGACTCTACATGTAAATCTAAGACATATAAGATAAGCATTCAAGAAAATTCATTTTGGAGTATAAATTACTCCGAGCCTTTGGAGAATATACTCTAAGGATTCCAGTGGAAGTGATTTTGTAATGATGTCTGTCACTTGTTCTTTTGTGCCCACATATTCAACTCTAATGTTTTTCTCTATAACCTGTTCCTATAGAAATTGATACTTTATTGGAATGTGCTTCGTCTTGGAGTGCATCACTAGGTTCTTTGAGATACTAATGGTTCTTGTATTATCACAATAGATTGGAATGGGCTCATCATATTCAACCTGTATATCTATCAAAGTCTATATCATCCATAGAACCTGTGTACAACATGTTGTTGAAACATACTTTGCTTCGGCTATAGATAAAGATATTGATGATTGTTTCATTCTTATCAAAGATACTAAACACTCACCCAAGTATAACACTGCTCCATTGGTGCTTCGTTAGTCATCAATGTAAGATGCCAAATCTACATCTATGTAGGAAATAAGTGATAGATCCTTTCCTTTTGGAAAACATAATCTAAACTCTTTTTTTCCTTTGAGATATCTGAAAAAATCCTCCTCATTTCTATTACATGTGATTCCCTTGATGCTTCTTGAAATCATGCCACCTGTCCAACTTGCTACATTACATCTGGTTTGGATGATGTCACATATAGTAAGCTACCAATCGTTGACCTATATTGCATATGGTCTGTAGACTTTGAATCATCATCTTTTCTCAACTTCCAAATGGTTTTCATAGGAGTGATAACTGGTTTGCAATTTTCCATTCTGAACCTCTTTAGCATTTCTCTGATATACTTAGTTTGAGAAATAAAAATTCCTTGATTTCTTTGACGTATCTGAAGACCCAGAAAGAAGGATAGTTCTCCAAGTAATGACCTTTCAAATTCATTCTTCATATCCTTTGCAAATTTCTGGCTTAACTTGTCATCAGTACTTCCAAAAATCATATCATCAACATAAAATTCAATTAATATAATACTATATTGAGTTACCTTGATGTAGAGGTAAATGTCTGTACTTAGTTTTATGAACCCTACATTCTATAGATATTTATCCAATCTAGAGTACCATTCTCTAGGAGCCTTCTTTAGACCATACAAGGCCTTCTTCAATTTACACACATAATTTGTGTTCTCTGATAACTTAAATCCTTTTGGTTGTTCTATGTAGAATTGTTGTTTAAGTTCCCCATTCAGAAAATATGATTTCACATCGATCTGATACACTTTAATATTGTTGGAGCATGCATAAGATAAAAGCAATCCGATTGCTTCCATTTTGAAAATTCGGGAAAATGTCTCTTCAAAGTCGATTCTTTCAACCCGTGCATATCCTTTACATACCAATCTAACTTTTTTCCTTGTAACATGTCCATGTTCATTCAATTTATTTCTGAATACCCACTTTGTCCCAATCGCATTCTTATTCTTTGTTCTTGGAACCAATTCCCAAGTTTCATTATTTTCTATTTGATCGAATTCTTCATCCATAACCTTATTCCATAATTCATCCTTGTTGGTCTCTTCGAAATTTTTTGGTTCAATCGTAGATGAGAGTGCTAGGTGCATTTGTTCTAGTGAACAAATTCTTCTTCTACTCTCAACTCCTACATCGTTTTTTCCGATAATCTGATATGAAGGATAATTCTTCTATACATGTTTGCTAGGTGTCTTTTGAGGCACTTGTTGAACTTTCTCTTCTACTTCTATATGACCCTATTCATCTTTCCCTTCGACTTCTTCTTCATATTCTTCTTCTTCTTCTTGTCTATACTTAATTTTATGAACCCTAATTTATGTAGATATTTATCTAGTCTAGAGTACCATTCTCTAGGACCCTGTTTTAGACCATACAAGGCCTTCTTCAATTTACACACATAATTTTCATTCTCTGACAACTTAAATCCTTTTGGTTTCTCTGTGTAGAATTGTTCTTTAAGTTCCCCATTTAGAAAAGATGATTTCATGGCCATCTAATACACTTTATTATTATTGGAGCATGCATAATCTAAAAGCAATCAAATTGCTTCCATTTTGGCAACTCGGGAAAATGTCTCTTCAAAGTCGATTCTTTCAACTTGTGTGTATCCTTTACATACCAATCTGACATTTTTCCTCGTAACATGTCCATATTCATTCAATTTATTTATGAATACCCACTTTGTGCCAATCACATTCTTATTCTTTGTCCTTGGAACCAATTCCCAAGTTTCATTCTTTTCTATTTGATCGAATTCTTCATCCATGGCCTTATTCCATATTTCATCCTTGTTGGTCTCTTCAAAATTGTTTGGTGCAATATTATATGTGAGTGTTAGGTGCATTTGTTCTGGCAAACTGATTCTTCTTCTAGTCTCAACTCCTACATCCTTGTTTCCGATAATCTGATCTGAAGGATGATTCTTTTGTACTTGTTTTCTAGGTGTCTTTTGAGGAACTTGTTGAACTTTCTCTTCTAATTCTATATGATCCTCTTCATCTTTCCCTTGTACTTCTTCTTCATCTTCTGCTTCTTCTTCATAAAGTTGTTCCATTGATTCATTTTCTTCTTCCTTTAATTCTCGTCCACATGTTTCATCAATTGTTACATTGATGTTTTCCACAACTTTGTTCAACCTCAGATTGTAACACTTGTATTATTTTTTTGTACTTCAGTAACCAAAAAGTACTCCTTTGTCCACATGAGATTCAAACTTTCCCATTTTTACATCTTCTCTTTTGATGTAGCATTTGCTTCCAAATAATCTGAAGTTCTTCACATTTTTCGGTCTTCCTTTCCATAGTTCATAGGGATTTTTGTCAATGTTTTTTCTGAGCATAAATTTGTTTTGAATGTGAACTAATGTATGCACTGCATGTGTCTAAAAAATATCTATAAATTTGGAATCCATTAACATTGTTTGAGTCATTTCCTATACGGTCATGTTCTTTCTTTCAACAACTCCATTCTGTTGAGGTGTCCTAGCAACGAAGAATTTCCCTTTTATTCCATGTCTAATACAGTAGTCCATAAATTCCTTTTAACTTAACTCTCCTCCATTATCAGATCTCAAACATTTGATTTTTGAATCCATTTCATTTTCAACCATTTCCCTGTAGACCTTGAAGTTTTCAAAAGCTTTGACTTATTCCTAAGAAAGAAAATTGCAGTCATTATTGTATAATAATCAACTAATAACATAAATTATTTCTCATTTTTTAAAGCCTTTGTTGTAGTTGTTCCAACTAGATCAATATTCACAATTTCCAATGGTCTTGTCATTGAGTATTCCTTTGATTTGAACCTAGTATTTGTTTTCTTTCATTGTTGTCAATGTTTGCATAAAGTGTTGGTTCATTTCGTGATCTAGGAATTTCTTTAACAACTACCTTTCTCCTGACTTTGACAAGTTTTTCAAAGTGTATGTGACCCATTCTTCTGTGCCATAGCCAACCTTCATCTTCCTTTCCTAGAAAACACTTTTCATTTCCAATTTCACTTAGTATGTATATGTTGCTTGGAGTTCTTGTAGTTGTTGCAATCAATTTTCCTGAACCTTATTTTATTATCTCGCACTTCTATGAGTATAAAGTAATTTTATGACGTTGGTCACACATTTGACTTACGCTTAGAAGATTATATTTCATATGTTCTAATAGTAGAACATTTTCTACCTTGGTATTCTTGTTTCCAATTATGACTGTGCCTTCTCCAATGATTTTAGTTGAATCATCACTTCCAAAGGAGACTAATCCATCTCTTTCCTTTCTTAATGTAAGAAACTTGTCTTTATCACTTGTCATGTGTTTTAAATAACCAATGTCAACATACCAACCACGTTTCTTATTCTTATCTTGTAGAGCAAGTGTGCAATATTCATCGCTATATTGATTATGCTTTCTTATCCATGTCCTCTTCTGAGATTCCTATATGTGACTGTTGTTTTTCTGTTGTGTTTCTCTAGGAGGGAATTTCATTCTGCAATATTTGGTCACGTGTCCAAATTTGTTAAACTTGTAGCATTCCACTTCAACGATCAATGATTGAAACCTGTTGTAACTTCTTCTTTGTGTTTTACTAGGATTTCTTGGATAACCCTTTTGTGTATGACTTTCAAAATTGTTTATGTTCCTATTGTTAGATCTACAATTCACAACATTATGTCCAAAATTATTGCATGCATAAAATAAACGAAAAAATATAGTTTGATACCTGGGAGTTGAAGATCTTTTGAAAGGAGTTACTCTTATGAACCCTTCTTCTTCCTTAAGCTTATTTGTTTCCATCAGTCGTTGATTCTGAAATATGAATCTTCTTGGTGGAGGAGTGTCCTTGTAATATTCATTGTAGGTATTCCTATCCCCATTGATTGTTTCTGCATAGTTTTTTGGATATGTTTCTTGTTCAATTGTTTTGGATATTGACCCCTTTTGTGTTTGATTCTATAAAAGTCTGAACTTGTCATGATGAGGCTTTTGATTGTTGATAATGTCATCCAAAAATTTTGAGTTGTTCTGCATATTTTTCTTTTGAAGATCCTTTCTTAATGTGACAATCTCTGCTTCCAAATTTCTAGTGATCTTGTCTCTTTCTTCTAACTATTCCTTGAGTGATTCTTCAATTATTTTATATTCTTCTATTTGAACCTTCAAATTTGTGATCGTTTGTTCTAGTTCCTGAGTGTCTTCTTTCTTGTCTAGTTCTTCTTGTAGCTTCTTGTTTTTCTTATTTTCTCTTCTTATAACTTCTATGGAACACACAAATTATTCTTGGCATTCAACTTCTACCTCTACATATTCTTCTTTGGTGTCTTCTTTATCAGTCTTCTATTGCCATGAATAAAAATCTTTCTATCTCACTGTCACTGACTTCATCTTCAACTGATCAGGAGATGTCTTCTTTGGTACATAAGCTTTTATTGAAAGCTTTCTTTGTGGTTCTTTTTCCTTTATATGTTTGTTTTCTATTTGAGTAATCTTCATCATTACTCTTATTTTCCTTATGAGGACATTTTCTATCATAATGACCAATACCATCGCAATTAAAACAAATCAATGGAAACTTACCTTTATATCTGTCGTTGGTTCCCTTTTTCAATCTTCTGACAAAGTTGGTCATTTCTTTATCATCTTCCAAGATGTCACTACTACTGCTATGTTCTTTTTCTTTTTTCTTTCCCTTTTTCTTTGGCCTTTTGGAATCTTTGAAAGATACTTATTTTATATCTATATTTTCTTGTTCAATTCTCATTTCATATGCTATGAATATTCCATGTAGTTCGTCCATGATTATTGAGTCTAGATCTTGTCTTTCTTCTAGTGTTGATATCTCAGGATCAAATATCATAAGAAGAGATCTTAGTACCTTTTGCACAATTATAGATTCTTTAATTTCTTCTCCCAATCCTATGATTGCACTTACTGTTTCATCAACTCGTAAGAAGCAAGCTGCAATATTCTCATCTTCTTTCATCTTTAGTTGTGTGAACTAACCTCTGTAAGTTTGAAGATTTGTTGCTTTCACTTTTGAATCTCCTTCATAAATATTTTGAATCTTGTCCAAAATATATTTAGTAGATTTTCAATGTATAAATTTGGTGTATATTAATTCACAAAGACTATTCAGAAGTGCATTTGTGGATTTGGAATTATTTTTCCCTAGTTTTATTGCTCTTTCATTTGTCGACGAAATTGTTTATTCTTTGTATCCATCTACAATTGATTGCCAAATTTCAAATCCTTGTGCCTGTATATATGTTTTCATACTTCTTCTCCAAAATGCATACTTTTGTCCATCAAACTATGGTATTCCATTTTTATACATGTTGTTTCTCTCCATGATCTACCTTTCAGTGGTTAAATTGATTTCTGAAGGAACCTTGATCTGATACCAATTGTTGGATTAATGAGAGGGGGGATGAATCAGTAATAGAATAGTTTAATCCATAAATCCAACTGTTATATCAATGTATCATTATCATCCAATAATTGTAGCGTAAATAAACAATGAACAAATGATAAATCATACACACATATAGTACACCAATGTTTTTACGTGGAAACCCAAAGCGGGAGAAAACCACAGAATAATTTTTCTTATAAGTCTTTAAGAATTACAATCATTGGAAGCACCAACTTCCTTTGTTTTCCAGCTACAACTAGAAGGAGGCTCCAACCCCCTAGTTTCTTAGGCTACAACCTGAGGGAAGTGCCAACTCCCCAATTCCTTGGCTACAACTAGAAGGAGGCTACAACCACCTATGTTCTTTGGCTACAACCACATGTCATTTACTTGTCCAACCTCCATAACGTAGAAGTAGAATTATGGAACCACTGTCACACTATCATTGTGAGATATACCACTATAACAACCTATACCATTGACCTACAAGAAACCAATCTGTAACAACCTGTACCAAACATCCCGTAATCAACCTGTAACATAAACAAGTGCATCAACCATGAACTAACCTGTACCTCAACCTGTACCATCAACGAGTGCATCAACCATACACCAAATATGTAAAAATCATGCATCAAATACGCATAAACTATGATTCATGAATATGTACCAACATCATCAACTATACACCTCATGTATGTGCCAACTCATCAACTACTTATCTCAACCAAGTACCCAAGATGTACCTCAACCAAAATCCGTCATCAATTTCATCAAAAAAATATGATTTGTAACTCTGTAATAGACCTAGTGTATATGATCACAT
This sequence comes from Picea glauca, assembly GCA_000966675.3. Classification (NCBI taxonomy): domain Eukaryota; kingdom Viridiplantae; phylum Streptophyta; class Pinopsida; order Pinales; family Pinaceae; genus Picea; species Picea glauca. Next base: position 199,566 of record JZKD02S2107888.1, read on the forward strand.
ACCTACAAACCTTCATTAACTTTAACAACAAGAGACTAGCATTTTCATCAAATTTTACTTTAGTCTCACATGACTAATTTTGGATTACTCAACAACCCTAACTTACAATAATCATAACTATGTACCTGTAATGAATAAAGATATGAAAATAGTACACAATGTTCTTCAATTTCTTTTATGCAATTCCTCCAGGTTTCACTACTTGGATCCTCTCAGAAAAGGAGTTATAAGAAAAATGGCATACCTTATTGAATTTTGGCTTATTCTAGAGAGAAAACTTGTAGAGTGTGCCCCACATAGAATATTTTTTGTATAGATGTGACAATTTGGATTTTTTATGAAGAAGTTATGACGGTTTTACATGAAACACCTATTTTAGACTAGTTTTGGGACTAGCCACAAACCCTATTTTCCACGGAGTGTAACTCCTGTTAGGACCACACAATGTACCTTTTTGCCTATACTTTTTGCCACCATTATACTCTTGATCACCTACATTTAGACTCATACTATCACTTTATCTGATCATCTCAAAGGTATACAACGTCCCTTCTCATTACTATATGTTTAATCTGTTTTGCATAATATTTTACATCACTCTCATACTTAACCATTGATTAGAAATGCATAAGTGTCCAAAACTGCAGATTTTCATTCAAGGCCTATTGCTGAAACAAAGAACTGTCCAAGGCCATCATTGCTGAAACACAGAACTGATGCTGAAACACGGAGCTGCTACACAGTCCGAGGTCGCAGATGCTGAAACACCGAGCTGCCACACAGTCCGAGGTCGCAAGATGCTGAAACATGGAGCTATTACACAGTCCAGAGTTGCAGATGCTGAAACACAGAAGAAACCGCCAGAACCGAC
>JZKD02S2107888.1:213468-238501 GCA_000966675.3 Picea glauca
TTTTTGCCACCATTATACTCTTGATCACCTACATTTAGACTCATACTATCACTTTATCTGATCATTTCAAAGGTATACAACGTCCCTTCTCATTACTATATGTTTAATCTGTTTTGCATAATATTTTACATCACTCTCATACTTAACCATTGATTAGAAATGCATAAGTGTCCAAAACTGCAGATTTGCATTCAAGGCCTATTGCTGAAACACAGAACTGTCCAAGGCCGCCATTGCTGAAACACAGAACTGATGCTGAAACACGGAGTTGCTACACAGTCCGAGGTCGTAGATGATGAAACACGGAGCTGCCACACAGTCTGAGGTCGCAGATGCTAAAACACGAAACTGCTACACAGTCCGAGGTCGCAAGATGCTGAAACACGGAGCTATTACACAGTCTAGAGTTGCAGATGCTGAAACACAAAAGAAACCGCCAGAACTGACGATGCTGAATCACAAGCCGCCACAGTCGACTGTCAACACAGTCAGAGCGCAATTCACGTGGCTGAAACAACCCGCGAATTGTGATGCTGAAATAGCATCAGCAACAATGAGAAGAAGCTGTTACACCAGCCGTAACAACAATACCTCGTTCAGTTCCTGTAATCGCATTCAGTTGCGTGAGACTAGGACATCCTATGCCGACTTAGAAAGAAGATCCGACTTAGGATAGGATTCAGATATGCATTGTAATGATTGTATCGAAGGGATTTCCTCTTTAAATCAGAGGAAATCACCATTCGAGATATCCAAGTTTTGATGTATTGAAGCACTCCAGAGAAGCGAGACGTATTCCATTCTTTCAACTTGTAATGTGATATTTCGACAGATGAATATAAGACTGCTTTGAGTATCCTTCTCTAGTTCTTTGTTCAGGGGAATCTTGTGAGAAGGGAGGGCCCACCTTCATCACAAGATTCAACCATTAGTTAGAAGTGTGTTAGTATAATTTCTGTTCATGCTTTGTTTAAACTATTGTTTGCTGAAACATTGTTTTAATGAATTTCGCTTTGTTGAAACACTACTGACTTTGTCTTAGTTTATTGAATGGGATTTGTAATTCTTTTTATCAACAATCTTGTGTGATGATCTTATGAGGCTAGCAGAGATTTGATTAAGGGTTCCTACTCAAACAGAAAGGAATCAGAACATCATACCCTCTGTAGAATTCATTTACCGCTGCAAGTGTGCTAGCTAGAAGTCCGGTTAAATGGGTTTCTACTCAGACAGGAAGGAATCCAATTACCTCGGCTTCTGTAAATTTCCTTTACCTTTGCAAGCGTGCTATCCAGAGATTTGGTTAAGGGGTTCCTGCTCAGACAGGAAGGAATCACAACACCTTGTCTTCTGTAGATTTCCTTTGCCTCTGCAAGTGTGCTAGCTAGATATTTGGTTAAGGGGTTCCTACTCAGACAGGAAGGAATCACAACACCTTGTCTTCTGTAGATTTCCTTTACCTCTGCAAGTGTGTTAACCAGGGATTGGGTTAAGGGTTCCTACTCAGAAAGGAAAGAACCAAACATCCTGTTCTCTGTAGACTTTCATTGGTGTTAGCCAGAAACTGGGTTAGGGATCCCTGCTCAGAAAGGAAGGAATCAGACTGCCCTGTTCTCTGTAAAACTCAACCTCACAAGTGTGCGAAAACAGAAGTAAGGCTCAAGGCTCCTGCTCAGAAAGAAAGGAACTAGGTGGCTTTGTTTCCTGTTAGATAGAGTTAATTGTTTTCTGCATTATTGTTTTCATGAAAAGAGTGTTAATGTTGAAGTCTCTGTTTGAGAGTAAGGGTCTTGTTCTCTGATTGCAGAATAGTTGTTATTCCCCATTGCAAGTGTTATTTTAATGTAATCCAAGATTCTTAGATTGATCTTTAAGGAATTGCAATAGGGAGATTACTTTCCTGTGATTTAACTCAGAGCTTCAGTTCATTCAAGCAAGTATAATTAGTATAAATTTCTTTACTACAACACTAAGTTGCTTTTGGAATTGAGCATATAGAATGCGTGGCTACCTTTGAAATAAAAGACTTCCCTGGGTTGATAATTTATGTTTCACTTGGTTGTTTAAAATTAATTAAGCAATTATAGTGACCAACAACTCCAAAAATACAATTACCCACAAGATGAAATTTGTATCACACCTACTTGGACATGTTTTCTCAAAGGCCTCCCAATTTCACAGTCTGAATTATTCTATACAAAAGGTATTGCTAAAATGGTGAGATGACCTATAAATAACATACCTTCGAAAGCATCATCAAAATAATTTATCCTCCCTTGAATTTCGGCCTTTTTTACTTCACCTTCCTCTAAAATTCGACTTAGATATCCTTTCATTAGCTCAGTCACTTGTAGATATTAAATATGCTCAAGTGTGATTAAAAATGAGAGACTCTTGCCTCTTATTTATACATTCATGTAGCTTCCTCAAGGGGTTACCTTCTAACCATCTTAATCAACTTTCCTTATTTTAGGGATAAACCACTTCTAACCACTTGTCCACTTAGTAATTTATACATTAAATTTATTATTTAAATAATTTTTTTTTTTATCCACTTTGAATTATAGTACACTCATCACTTCACTTTATTTTTTTAATTACCTTCTAACCATCTTAACCCACTTTCCTTATTTTAGGGCTAACCCACTTCTAACCACTTGTCCACTTAGTAATTTCTCCATTAAATTTATTATTTAAATAGTTTATTTTGTATCTACTTTGACTTATAGTACACTCTTAGAGTCACTTTAAATAATTTCTTCTTTCCAACCACTTAGACTACTTTGACCTTTTGGGGCTTCTAGATGACTCATGAGGGTTCTCCAACTTGACATGGCATAAATCTCTAACCGTGAGGAGTTATGTGACGTTCCACATACCACTAGAAACGACATGACATGTACTATCCATATAGAATAGTCATTCCTAAAAATATATCAAAACTCGTACCATTATCCATCAAACAAACTTGGGTCCATTATCCAAACCTTTGGGCTACCAGAATTTGCTACCAAACTTTATTCAAGGGTTGAAATCAATGAAAACCAACCCAATTAATCAACACTGCTCTAGTTTTTCTATTTGTACATATTTTTATAAGTTGAAGAGTTCATAGGTTTTATAGTGTGAAGAGTTTTACATATAAATATTTGATAGTCGTGAGTATTGGCAATCATGGAGTTTTCATTGGGTGATATGGATTTTATTCCATTCCATTCAAGTGATAATCAATTTACTTTAACAATGCTTTTGTAAATTTAATCATATTGATCATCACATCAATCTAGGACCCTCCCTTATTTTTTTAGGGCATAGAATCCTATCAATCCAAAACTTAGTAGAAACCCTGAACTCAAAATTGAAAATTCACAATGAAATGACAGTTCAACACTAAACTAGTTATGTTCATCCTTGACTTCTTTATTGAAAATTCACAATGAAATGACAATCCAACACTAAACTGGTTATGTTTATCCTTGGTTTCTTTTCGAGATTTCAATATATTCATTCAAGAAAATATGAAATAAAAATGTGAAATAATAACATCATCTAACATTTTTTAGTATGTAAAATTAAAATATACTTTAATATAAGTAAGCTATTTTCATTAAAATTTATATTGATATAATTTTTTTATGTATCGAAATGGGTAGAAAAGGATTCATGGAGTATCAGTCCTCTACACATTGGAAGTATTCACTAGTGCCATTAATATGACACATATGAGTGTTGTTCAATATCACTGAATAACTTTATATTAAAATTTTTGTAGGGATAGCAACATGATGCAGGAGCATCTCAAGCGAGCCAGCATGAAGGAAAAAGACAACTGGACAAGCGCCCAACGCAAATTTTGAAATTCTCTTGAAGTTAATGCGCCAATCTTAAATGAGATAATTAAGAAGGAGCGCACTTGTAAAATGTAAACGGACCTTGAGCTATCCACTCTCGTCCTTAGTAGGTAGAAGGCATTTATAGTAGTTAATGCAAGTAGATATAATTGAATGTTAGATTAGACAGATTTAGAGTGCAAGAGGGAAGTGGGATATAGACACCCTCATTGAGTATTTTAACATAGAAGAGAAGCATAATATTATGCCAATTGAGAGCAGAGAAAAGAAGCAGAGAGTTGTAGCGAGAATTCCATGTACAGAAGTTCTGGATTAATACAAAGAAGGTTTTGATTCATACTCATGGTGTTCAAATATTCTCTGTGTATGCATCTTTGAATGTCATGCTCATGAATGTTTTACTCTTTCTGTCATGCAATTTCTTTTATGCTATGTATGAATGATTTCCTGTTAAATGTCTGAAATCTGAGAGAGAGAGAGAGAGTAAAGGAATGAGTTTCAATTGTTTCTCTATATGAGCAAGAGTTCCTACAAGGAGTGAAGTTGAATTATCTGCAAGGAGTGCGTTGACAAAGGGTTCAAAGGTTTGTCTCTGAAAGCTCAGATAGGGTAGCTTTTGTTCTCATTCACATAGAAGTGCAGTCATGCACTGGAGCCGTGCAAGGAGTGCGCGGGCCAAGTAAAGTCTCGGAGTTGTGAATCTGAACAAAGAATTGAGAGACTACTGTTGCAGGTGTGCGTAGAGTCGAAAGGAATTCATCACTTGGAAGTATTTGAAGGTTTACCACAAGGAGTGCGAGTAGGATTTTTCTGAAAGACTTGAAGTCATGAGAAATATTAGAAGGATTTGAACCTTCGAAGGAGTCCAAAGAAGGAAAAAGGCCAAGGTACCTTGAAAATCCGAAGGAAGGCATAGCGACGTGCGACAACAGGGGGACAAGTTCCATGGAGAGAGATACCTTTTTTAGTTTTTGCAGAGGTTCTCAGAGGAAGAATGGATGGTCGAAATTCTCTATGGAGAATTCGTGAAGTCTTGTGAGCCGTCAGATCTCACGGAGGAGCAGAACCGTAGATCCAAGTCGACAAGAGCTGTTGGATTTACTCGTGCATTTCTATATCGGGGTTTCATAGGTTGGAGTCCCATAGTATTTTCAACGGGACTCGTAAAATCATGAAACGTGAAGTCTCGAAGGGACAAAAGGATCGTGTGGGCCACAGGAATCGACAGAGTGGAAAGGTGGCGCACTATCAACATGGAGTCGAACGCTGTTGACCATTTTGGGGTTTCATGGGGTAAAAACCCAAATTATTTGCATTAGGATTTGCGATATCGCGAAGTCTGAAGTCCCGATGGAAAGAGGGGTTGTTGAAAGGTCAAATATTGTGAGCGCATAGGAGTTTCGACAAATCAGGTTTCGGGAATCGAGGGAACGAGTTGCTTGACATTGCGACCGCCGAAGTCGCGATAAGGAGAAATCTGAACTAGCAAGGGAAAGGGTCAAGTGTTGACTATCTTCGGGTTTTGGAGATAAAGAGACAAGACACTCAACCACCGGATTCGCAGGAGTGCGAAGTCCAATCCCTCGAAGTACAAGGGGGGAATTTCTCAGAGTTAATTGTGGGTGAAAATTTCCCGAAAGGGAAATAGGAGAGTGGTTGTTGAGAGCTCTTCAGTCCAAGGAGAGACGAACGATCCTGTATACGTAACCTTCCAACCCGCGGGTTGAGGAGGGCTGCATCAGGTTTGGTATCAGAGCACAGAAAGGATTCTTTGCTTTCTGTAGCAGCGAAAAGGAGAATTCACCATGCCACTAAGGAGAAGGGACAGGAAAACACCTGATCCACCAGAGGACAGGGAAATGCTGAGAAGAAGGGGTAGGCAGATGACTGATCCAGCCATGGAGAGAGAGATGCATGATCTACGTGCTAGATTCGAAGACATGGAGACAACACAGAGGCAGACAGTTAGTGTTGGGGATCTTAGTGATTTCGAAAGTGAAATTGAGGTTGAACATGAAGGAGAGGAAGTTGCATCTGAAGATGCTGCAAACGAACGTTTGATTATAGCTATTGCAAAAATGGGTGCAAGAGAGAAAATGGACCTTCCATTTTATGAGGGAAATCTGGATGCAGAGGAGCTTCTAGACTGGATTAGAGCTCTGGACACATATTTTGACTATGAAGATGTCGAAGAGGACAAGAAAGTAAAACATGTTGTCACGAGGTTAAAAGGACATGCAACATTGTGGTGGGATGAACTACACGCTGACAGATGTTGCAAAGGCAAGAAAAAGATCAAAAGTTGGGATAGGATGATTGCGAAGATGAAGGAGAAACTCATCCCCAGAGATTATCAAATTATTTTGTTCATAAGAATGCATAACTTAAGACAAAAGCTGATGACAGTGAAAGAATACACTGAAGAATTCTACAAGATGAACATTAGGGTAGGTCATCAAGAAAGAGATGATGAAAAGGTTGCCAGATACATGAATGGCCTGAGATATGACATCCAGGATGAGATGAGCATGGTAACCATCTGAATGGTGGAAGATTCTTATCAGATGGCTCTAAAGGATGAAGAGAATCTGAACCGAAAGCAGGGTCAAAGAGGCCGAGGCAGAAGTCATCCCAGAGGCAAATCAGCTACCCAGGATAAAAGACAGAAGTGTACGGAGGATTGGAAGAAACCTCAGACTCAAACTGAGAGAGGTGGAACCTCACAACGAGGGAAGCATACCGAACAGAGAGGAGAGCATGCTGATAATAATATTTTTCCTTGTACTAGAGGTAGAGGAAGAGGAAGAGGTGGAGTAATAACCTGCTTCACATGTGGAAAGAATGGGAACAAGTCTTATGAGTGCCCATATAAAAATAAAGAAGGAGGAGAGACTCACATCTCCGAATCATAGAGGCGGAATGTTGAGGCAGAAGATGTTGAAGGTGGAAGATTGCTAATGATGCGGAAAGCTATTTTGACAGTAGAGAAGGAGGTGGAGAGTTCAGTCCAAAGAAACAGACTTTTTTGGACTACTTGCAAGACCAAGGACAGGGTGTGCAAGGTCATTGTGGACAGTGGTAGCATGGATAATCACATTTCTACAGAGATGGTAGAAAACCTGGAGCTGGAGACGATTGAACATCCAAGCCCATACAGAGTTTCATGGCTACAAAAGGGACATAAGGTAACTATCACTAAACAGTGTTTAGTTGAATTCAATATAGGAGGATATAATGATAGGATACTCTGTGATGTTATTCCTATGGATGTTTGTCATCTATTGTTGGGTAGACCATGGAAATATGACAGGAATGTGATTCATGATGGGAGAATGAACACATACACCCTAGAGAAGAATGGGAGAACTCACATGTTGCTTCCAATCAAAGATAAGGAGGTAAAACCTGAAGTAAGCAACATTGTACTTCTCATGAGTGGGAAGGAAGTTCTTACAGAGGTAAAGAAGAAAGAATAACCACAATTCATTGTGGTCAGGAAACCAAAGATTGTTTTGACTAGCACAAGAGTAGATGACTTACTAGAAGAGATTCAGGAGCTGCTGAAAGAGTTCGCTAACATAGTAGTGGACAAACTACCTCATTCATTTCCACTGATCAGAAGTGTGAGCCATCATATTGATCTCATATCAGGAGCTAGTTTTCCAAACAAAGTCGCGTACAGATTGACATTGCAGGAGAATGAGGAGGTCAAAAGACAAGTCCAGGATTTGTTGGACAAAGGTTTGGTTAGAGAAAGCTCGAGTCCATGTGTTGTTCCAATAGTACTCAGTCCGAAGAAAGACGGAGGCTAGAGGATGTGTACTGACTCCAGGGCGATCAACAAGATAACCATCAGGTACAAATTTCCATTGCCAAGGATGGACAATCTGATGGATTGCTTGAGTGGAGAAAAGTTATTTTCAAAGATTGATTTGAAAAGCGGTTATCATCAAATCCACATGAGAGAAGGTGATGAATGGAAGACAACATTCAAAACCAATGAAGGGTTGTATGAATGGCTTGTTATGCCGTTTGGCTTAACAAATGTGTCGAGTACCTTCATGAGGTTGATGAACGAAGTCCTAAGGGAGTTCATCGGGAAATTTTTCATTGTGTATTGATGCAGGAGCATCTCTCACAGCAAGCGAGCCAGTGCGAAATGCAAGTGAACAGCTGGAAAAACCCAACAAAAGTTTTGAAATTGTCTCGAAGATAATGCGCCAACATTAAATGTGATATTAAAGAGAGGCATACTTTTATATTGTAATCAGACCTTGAGCATCCCGCTCTAGTCTGAAGTAGATGGAGGCATTTATGTTGAGATGAAATAGGTAGATAGAATTTAAGATTAGATTAGACAGTTTTAGAAAGAAAGAGGGAAATGGGATATAGACACCCTCATTGTGCATTTTTGTATTATTATTTAAGTAGGAAGAGCATAGAAGAGAAGTAGAGAGTTGTGGAAGAACACCCATGTACAGAGTTTGAATTAGTAGAAGAGGTTGATTCAAATCCATGGTTTTGTGTTTGTTCTCTGTGTATGTATGTTGAATGCTATGCTCATGAGTATTTACTTCCTGTTATGCATTTCTTTTACATGCTATGTATGAATGATTTATTGTTGAGTGTTTGAAATCTAAGAAAGGAAGTAGGAGAAATGAGTTTCAATTGTTTCTCTATTTGAGCAAGGATTCCTACAAGGAGTGCACTTGAAGTCGTCCGCAAGGAGTGCGTTGACAGAAGGCTCAGATAGTTTAAGTCTTGTTCTCATTCACCCAGAAGTGAAATTGGGTTATAGGAGCCGTGCAAGGAGTGCACAGGCTAAGGAAAGTCTTAGTCATGAATCTGAGCGAAGCATTGAAGGACTATTGCTGCAGGTGTGCGAAGAGTCAAAAGAACTCAACACTTGGAAGTGTTCGAGGATTTCCGCAAGGCGTGCATGCAAGGGTCTTCTTGAAGACTCAGAATTGTGTGAAGCTCAATAAGGACAAGGCTTTCAAGCTCGTTGAAGAGAATCACAGGGAGTCTATGCCATGGAGTGTTTGAATAGGAGCTGCAAAGTTACGCACAGGAGGACCAGTTTTCATAGAGGAATATTGGGTTCACCCATAGAAAACATCAAAGAGGAAGAGATCGACGATCAGGATCTTGTGGGGAGGATTAGCAAAATTTCGTCAGCCATTGGATCTTCCAAAGAAGCGAGGAGGTTACGGTCGCGTTCGGATTCCAAGATCTAGGGGTCATGAGCCATTGGATCGTTGATAAATTACCCGTCAGTCGTCCGATCTTATAGGATTTGTACAGGGTTTAAACCCTCGTGAGCAGAGTAATAAACCTGAGAAGAATCGTAATATTGAGGCATCAGGGTTCAGGAAATTGGAAGTACCATGGATAAGAGGTCGGGGAAGTCCATTGTGAAAATCCCGACGAGTTCAGAGTCGTCCATCTACTAGGACAGGTGGAAGGGATCGAGAATCCATCGGCATTTCAGAACTTCAGAAGACAAGAATCCGAGACCTGTTGAACCCTGAAACGATGAAAGGATCATAGCCATAGGATCTCAGGGAGGACACGTGTTGTGTGGTCGTCTAGATCGGGGATGTGGTCATCGGAGTTCAGGTAAGTGAGTGTTCATGGTTTTGTAAAGCGGCGAAGTCCAAGGTTCAATCTGAACCATCCATCACTTGGGACACGTGTCAGAATTCCAAAGAGAGTTAGGGATCGACGTTTCGGAGGTCCTGAGGACAGGATACTCTCGCAAGATGAAACCGCGAAGTCTGATTCTCCGAAAAGAGGAGAGTGTCATTTGGGACCCAATTGACGTTATTTTGTCAGAACGAGGCATGAAGGATTTGAAGTTGCAAAGGCCCGGGAGCATATCAGGGTCGTTTATCTCTAAGGGATGCGTGGGTGAGATCGAAGCTGTCGGAAAATTCCCTGAAAGGAAAAGTCAATTGTCGAGGAATCGACATTCGTGAGATCGGGGAAAACGGAAGTAAAAGAACTTCGGCATTAGAAGTCACGAAACCCCGAGGGAGACCTGGACCCGTTGATCCAAATAAATGATCACGGCCATTGATTTTGTTTATGGCGGAAAGGCTTTCAGAGACGTCGCATCAGGAATTGGGGTTCCGGGGAATAAGGACTCACATACACCTCGATATCAGAAACCTCGAAATCCTGATAAGGTATATGATTGCGGTCATATAAGGGAAGGTCACGTGGACTAAAAGCTTAGCCTGGGAGGCTAACGCAGCAGGGGAGTTTCAGTGTATCGGTGATCGGGGGTCGGTAAAGCGAGTTGTTTTGGACATCGCAAGTGCCGAAATCCCGATAGGAGGAACCTCGATAACAAAGTAAAAGACCAGCATTGATTTACATCGGATTTCGGAGAATTGCGGGGAACAAACGCATGACCACAGGACTCGTGAAATCGCGAAGTCCGATTTCCCGATAGAATAAAGGGAGATCTCATGAGAGAGTTGTTGTGGGTGAAAATTTCCCGATAGGGAAATAGAAGAACCTTTAAGTTCTTCGGGCCGAGGAAGGAGGAAATATCCTGTGAGTGGACGTGCCCTGAGGGCGCGCCTGCGTCAAGTATTTGAATGACATACTAATTTTCAGTAAAACAGTGGTCGGTCATCTGAAACATTTGGCTACAGTGATGAATAGACTATAGCAGGAGAAGCTGTTGATAAATATGAAGAAATCCTCATTCATGAAGACAAAGCTCATTTATATGGGGTTTGTTATTTTTGCAGATAAATTGAGAATGGATCCAGATAAGGTAGAGGTAATAAAAAATTGGCCATCACCGAAGAATACCTTTGAGGTGAGGAGTTTTCATGGATTGGATAGTTTCTATCAAAAGTTCATCAGAAATTTCAGTGGAATTAGTGCACCGATGATGGACACAGTAAAGAAGAGATATAAGTCTTTTCATTGCACATAAGAAGACGAGAAGAGTTTTAATTTGTTGAAGAGGAAGATCACGGAACAACCAATTCTGGTGTTGTCGGATTTCCAAAAGACATTTCAAGTGAAATGCGATGCTAGTGGATTTGCAATAGGGGAAGTCTTGAGTCAAGAAGATAGGCCGATAACATACTTCAGCGAGAAGATGAATGAAGTGAAAGTGAAGTACTCCACATATGATAAGGAGTTCTATGCTATCATATAGGCATTGAAAAAATGGAGGCCTTACTTGATTCCGAAGGAGTTTGTCTTATATAGTGGCAATCATGCATTGCAGTTTATGACTCAACAGGAGAAGTTGATTCAGAGACATGTTAAATGGGTTGACTATATGCAAAATTTCACTTTTGTGATTAAACATATTTCTGGTACTACTAACAAAGTTGTTGATGCTTTGAGTAGGAAGTGCTTGCTATTGCAGGAGTTCAAAGTCAAAACATTGGGTTTTGATGATCTGAGGGACATGTACAAGGATGATCCAGATTTTAAGGAGGTGTATGAAGCAGATGAGAATCCAATTCTCAGAGATAGAAGCCAATGGGTAGTATACATGATCCAGGAAGGATTATTGTTTAAAGGTAATTAGCTGTGTATTCCGAAATGCTCCATGAGGGAGAATTTGCTGAAGGAGAAACACAGTGGAGGATTGGTCGGGCACTTTGGTCAAGACAAGATGTTTGCAAAGCTGAATGAGACATATTTTTGGCCAGGAATGTGAGAAGACATCAAGATATTCATGGACAGATGCAAAATTTGCCAGCATTCGAAAGGAAGGAGACAAAATGATGGATTCTATCAACCATTGCCCATACCTGAGAAGCCGTGGGATGCAATCAACATGGATTTCGTATTGGGGTTGTCAAGGACACAAAGAGGGTTTGACTCAATATTTGTGGTGGTGGATATATTTTCCAAGATGGCACACTTCATTACATGTCAAAAGACCAGTGACACAACTCACATTGCAAATTTGTTCTTCAAAGAAGTCATTCGACTTCACAGCTTACCAAGAAGCATAGTTTCAGATCGAGACACTAAGTTCATAAGACACTTTCGGAGGACCTTATGGAAGAATCTAGGAACTGACTTGTCATTTAGTTTGGCTTATCATCCTCAGACGGATGGACAGACGAAAGTGGTAAACATAAGTCTAGGAGACTTACTGAGAATCCTGGTGGCAGAACACCATAGCCAGTGGGACAATATATTACCACAGGCGGAATTTTCTTATAACGATTCAGTTAATAGAAGCACAGGGAAGAGTCCATTTCATATTGTCTATGGCATGCAGCCGAGAGGAATTTTTGAATTGAGGGATTCAAAACAGATTATGACTAGGAGCGCTAGTGCAGAATATTTTGCAGAGGAGATGAAAGAACTTCACAGCTAGGTGAAGGAGCGATTGCAGAGTTTGAGCCAAGAATATAAGCGTAAAGCAGATCAACACAAAAGGCAACTTCAGTTCGAGGTTGGTGACTTGATTCTAGCACATTTGAGAAAGGAAAGGTTCCCGAGAGGAACATACAATAAACTAAAGATGAAGAAAATCAGACCATGTAAGGTCTTAAAGAAATTTGGGGCAAATGCTTATGAGATTGAATTACCCGATGGGATCGAAATTTCTCCGATATTCAATATCACAGATTTGTACCCATATAAACCTGAGGAAATAGGGATGGAAAATGAACAACCAGTGATACAGTGGACAAAACAGATGCCAGTTGTAGAAAATCCGCAGATGGAGCACATACTGGACAAAAGGAGCAGCAAAAAGACTAGGCGAAAGAAATACTTTGAATATTTGGTCAAGTGGAAGGGCCATCCAATTGAAGATTCCACCTGGGAGAATGAAGTAGAGATTGATAGGCATGGACAGACCGTTTGTTAGCTCATGGATAGGAGCCCATGAAAATTTTCAAGCGAGGGAGTATGATGCAGGAGCATCTCAAGTGAGCCAGTGCGAAGGCAAAAGACAATTGGACAAGCGCCCAACATAAATTTTGAAATTCTCTTGAAGTTAATGTGCCAATCTTAAATGAGATAATTAAGAAGGAACACACTTTTAAAATGTAAATGAACCTTGAGCAATCGGCTCTCGTCCTTAGTAGGTAGAAGGAATTTATAGTATTTAATGCAAGTAGATAGAATTGAATGTTAGATTAGACAGATTTAGAGCGCAAGAGGGAAACGGGATATAGACAACCTCATTGTGTATTGTAACATATAAGAGAAGCATAAGATTATGCCAATTGAGAGCAGAGAAAAGAAGCAGAGAGATGTAGTGAGAATTCCATGTACAGAAGTTCTGGATTAATACAAAGAAGGTTTTGATTTAGAGTCATGGTGTTCAAATATTCTTTGTCTACGCATCTTTGAATGTCATGCTCATGAATGTTTTACTCTTTCTGTCATGCAATTTATTTTATGCTATGTATGAATTATTTCTTGTTGAATGTCTAAAATTTGAGAGAGAGAGATAGTAAAGGAATGAGTTTCAATTGTTTCTCTATCTGAGCAAGAGTTCCTGCAAGGAGTGCAGTTGAATTATCCACAAGGAGTGCATTGACAAAGGGTTCAGAGGTTTGTCTCTGAAAGCTCAGATAGGGTAGCTTTTGTTCTCATTCACACAGAAGTGCAGTCAGGCACTGGAGCCGTGCAAGGAGTGCGCAGGCTGAGTAAAGTATCGGAGTTGCGAATCTGAGCAAAGAATTGAGAGAAAACTGTTGTAGGTGTGCGTAGAGTTGAAAGGAATTCAACACTTGGAAGTGTTTGAAGGTTTACCGCAAGGAGTGAGAGTAGGAGTTTTCCGAAAGACTTGAAGTTGTGAGAAAGCTCAGAAGGATTTGAACCTTCGAAGGAGTCGAAAGAAGGCAAGAGGCCAAGGTACCTTGAAAATTCGAAGGAAGGCGTAATGACGTGGGACCGCAGGAGGACAAGTTCCATGGAGAGAGATACCTTGTTTAGTTTGTGCAGAGGTTCTCAGAGGAAGAACGGACGGTCATAATTCTCCGTGGATAATTCGCAAAGTCCTATGGGCTGTCAGATCTCATGGAGGAGTAGGGGAGTTACGGTGAATACTTTCAAAGGTTCAAGCTCAAGAGAGGCAGAACCGTAGATCCAAGTCGATAAGAGCCATTGGATTTACCTTTGGATTTCTATATTAGGGTTTCATAGGTTGGAGTCCCGTAGTCTTTGCAACGGGACTCGCGAAATCATGAAACGCAAATTCCTGAAGGGACAAAAGGATAGTGTGGACCACAGGAATCGGCAGACTGGACAGGTGGCGCACTATCGACACGGAGTCAAACTCTGTTAGCCATTTTGAGGTTTCGTGGGGTAAAACCCTGAATTCTTTGCATTAGGATTCATGATATCGTGAATTCTGAAGTCCCAGTGAAAAGAGGGGTTGTTGAAAGGTCAAAGCTGGGAGCGCATCAAAGTTTCAACAAATCGGGTTTCAGGAATCGATGGAATGAGTTGCTTTACATCACGACCATCGAAATCGTGATAAGGAGAAATCCAAACTGGCAAGGGAAAGGGTCAAGTGTTGACTGTCTTCGGGTTTCGGAGATAGAGAGACAAGACACTCGACCACAAAATTCGTGGGAGTGCGAAGTCCGATCTCCCGAAGTACAAGGGGGGAATTTCTCAAAGTTAATTGTGGGTGTAGATTTCCCTAAAGGGAAATAGGAGAGTGGTTGTTGAGAGCTCTTCGGGCCAAGGAGAGAAGAATGATCCTGTGTACGTAACCTTCCAACCTGCGGGTTGAGGAGGGTTGCGTCACAACACACCATCAACAGTACAAGGTCTACATTGGGTAAACTTCCAACTTTGTTATCATGTCACAAATCACATTCTTTTTCAAATTAATTTTTTTCAATCAAACTTAATGAAAACTATGTTTAATTTGTGTTAGGTAACATCATGCACATTTTTCAAGTAGCTCATAATTTCAATTTTGTTTGATTTTCTTCAAGATATTGAAATCTAAATGCACATTACAAAGAAATTTAATATCTCAACACTTTTGGAATCAAAATTCACAATTTCATAATTAAAATTGATACATTTTAGGATGTCTTTAAATTTTTTAATTAGGATGTTAATCATACAGTACCTTGAATTCTCAATATACTCCAAATTCAATTAAAAAAATGAAAATTTAAATGCAACAAACCAAGCCTTAGTAGATGGTATTATTTTTTATTTTTTGTTATCAGGTAACAAAATCAAATTCTTTTTCAACTTAATTTTTTTCAATCAAACTTAACAAAAACTATGTTTAATGTGTAGAATACAAATAGTGTTAGGTTCATCATACACATTTTTAAAGTAGCTCATAATTTCAATTTTGTTTGATTTTCTTCAAGATATTAAAATCTAAATGCACATTGTAGCAATTTTATATATCAACACTTTTGGAATCAAAATTCACAATTTCATAATTAAAATTGATACTTTTTAAGATGTATTTAAAATTTCTAAATAGTATGTTGATCATACACTACCTTGAATTCTCAATATACTCCAAATTCAATTAAAAAAAAGAAAATCTAAATGCAGCGAACCAAGCCTTAGTATATGGTGCTATTTTTTATTTTTAGAATTATATTATTCCTAGAGATATTAATAGAGAGATGGATGATTTTATGAAAGATACTACATTTAATGAATTTTTTTCTAAGCCATCACTATTCCCTTATAATGATGTGGAAATCTGTCCTAGTTGTGATATGAAGTTATCATCTTCATATGAAAAAGCATTTCAATCATTGAAATAATGAGCGCAAATATTTTATGTAGTAAATTGGTTATGCATTAAAGGATTTGTGTATACGATGGATAATTTGTAGGATTAGTATAATCACCCAATGTATAGGTCATTTTAGGTTCTCTATAAAATCTATATGTTCTTCCCTCAAATTGTAAATAAGGTTCGATAAACTTTATAATTTATCAAAAATATGGATCTTTATTTCAATGGACCATGAAAGTAAACTAAACGAAATGATTCTAGAATCTTAGATATTCATAAATACATGTACTTTCAATGAAAAATATAAAATTATGGAATTTACATGTCACTTTTTTAAAGAAATCATAAGGGTATGCCATCTTCAATTATTCGTTCATGATCGACTTTGGACATTTTTCATTTTTTAACTTTTTTTTTTTCTTGATTGCACTTATATTAACTTTATGCATGTTGCACATACCAAATGACTATATTGAAAACTTATGACATCTAACTGATAGTCTTGAGAGTGAACATGAGTATAAGTTTGATGGGTTTCTTGAAAAAAATAGTCTTTCAAAATGTTGGATCCTCTTTCATATATAAAACCATTATCATAAAAAACTTAAATAACCTCATCTTTTGTTATGTGCATCAAATCAAATAATATTTCACATTTTTGGTGTTTTCTACAGGTTAAACAATGACAAATACATCTCTTGTAACTAATTCGATATGTTCCAACAAGTAGTTCCTGTTAGATTATTAAACTAGTACATCCACACAATGTTTAAATACTTAAACATAAAAATTACCTTCTCTAACAAGATCAAAAACTTTGTCACAATCAATTGACACCATAGTTCCATTTGATTCCATCTCCTCTGAGCTTGCAAGTGGAATTTTCCCTTTTATATTATTTTTGGTATGTCTCCATGCTTAAACATATTCTGCATTTTCATTTTCATAAATCTCTATGGATTATGTGTCCTCTAAGAAAACTGAACAAAAACAAGATTCATTTGTTCTGTTAAATGCAAACACATTTTGATAGTGTTTTTGTTTTACTAAATGCGCTTTATATGTCCCATGTATTGTACTGGCTTCATATGGGATAGATCTATTTACATATTGGATTCCAATATACCAAAAAAACCTGCACAAGACAAGAACTTGCTAACTTGAAATGTACCAAGAAAATGATTGAATATCATATAAATTTGAACACGTGAATAAAATATCTTGTGTACATGTGTAATATGTATATATGTACAAACATGTCCACATCACTTGACGTATTATTTTCATGGATTAGCTTAAATTTTCACCATTCAACAACTTGATAAGTAGATTCAAATCAATTGGCACGAGGGTTAATTTGATGCCTTTGAAGTGCACATTTTACACATGCCCCTACACCATTTAGCTCTTATTTTCCATGACCAGTCTCAAAAAAATTCCAACAATGTGTAATGTTTGATTTCTTATGAATACGACACAACTAATAGATGATCGTGAATATTTTAACTGACCCACACATCCACCTAACCATATCCAATGTCGATAGAATCCAATCCCATGTTCTTTCAATGAATCATAAAAATTATCAAAACAATGTTTTACATAATGTATATAATGTGCTCGATCATCACTTATATAAAAACAATATTCTTTAATAACTCACTGATTGTCATTGGTTCTTTATATGTTATCAAGACTCTATTGAGCATGTCTATATAGAAAATGGACATATATAGTGATTTGATCATAATGGTAATATTCACTCTGTATTTCTTTTTGTGCAGTGAATGTATAATTCTCTGCAAAATCAACTACAGACAAAATTGTCCCTGGTGAAAACACTTCATGAGATTGTTTGAATTGTAGGTCTTTCCATCAAGATCTATGTGAATTCTTGGTGTATTTATAAATTTCTTCCTCAAACTTCTTCAAAAAATCTATCAAATAGATTTTATCTACTTTCAAATCAATCCTTGTGGAAATAACATTTGAAGAATGTGGAGTTGTGATGTCGATATATTCATATCTCTTCCAATTGACTGTTATATTAGAAAATGATTGATCATTCATATCAATAGGATACCTTGAGTGAAACAAACATAGATTTCCAGAACGATCACATTTCTTTCCACCAACACAATGTTTTTGGTAACATAATTTATCACCTTGTCTTTCACATAGAATTTCAGATACAAAAGCATGGAATGTGGAAGGAGGAGGTGAACTTGACCATAACTTTTTACCAAAATTAATAAAAATGCCATAATATAACTCAAATTACACATGATAACAACAGCAACAAGTGTCACAAACAATTATGGTTCTAAAAAACCAGGTTCTTTGTTGCACAAATGTATTGATGGGAGTTTTATCTTCTTTGTGCTCTTCTTTGAACTTATTGAACAATGCTATTTGTTTCATTGGCAATATATGTTTTGGATGTACTTCATACTATTTTTTTTCTATTCTTCATCAAAAAAAATCCCTTGTATGTTGTGAAACACAAGATTATATCAACCAACAATTACGGGTTGATTCATTAACATTTTCTGCAAGCCTATCTATGTAGGGCTGTCTAGAAATAATTGTCCAACAAGCAAGTTCATCATTTGCATATATTTGCAATCGAAATTTTCTATGTTTGTACAATATTTTTCTTGAGGTTCCCATCTCTTTCTCCATGTGTTGTGTCAAGCGATCTTTTATATTGCTAGACGAAACAATTGATTTTTGTATCAGTCTACGTGCAACACTGACATATTGTTTTTGAGATTTTGCAAAATAATTTAATACACTAGTTATATTGTTAAAGGCATTATGTTTCACCTTTGTATCTTTTGTAGAATTTTGAATAACAAATAATGATGTAGCTTCTTTTAACTTTCTTGACTTTATTAGATAGAGTAAAAGTTGATCTTATACTGTTACTGATTCATATTTGAAAAAAGTATTATACATATTCATAACACAATATCTTATATAATGATTAACTTCTTTCTTCCCAAATTTGTCACTATCAACATTTTGTAATATTTCATCATCAATGTTGATAGATTCTTCTGCATATGTCAATTTAAAGTTTATATTAAAAACCAAAACCCAAGCATATATTCACTAAACTATATATACAAGTGTTCATCTTATATTATCTAGTTATTTATGTACATACCAATAGGTGATTCAACTTTTTCTTCAATTATAGTTTCAATGATTTCATCGACGTTATGAGGAAAAACTATTTATGTTTTTTGAAAACATCAAATCTGAGTTACAATCAATTATATTTTAAAAAATAATTTAAATAAATGATTCTATACTTTCAATATAGACAATATGTGTACATGCATATACCTGGTTGGACTTCTTCTTGTTGAAAATCTGTATTTACATTATCATCGTTTATTTCTTCAATATTTTCATGTTCTTGTTTCTTTCTCCAATAATTATCTTTCCTTGGTTCTTTATGGAGAGTTTCATCTTGAGTGCGATCAAATTTTATCTTTCACAAACTTTTGTTTCCCATAAGTGTAGTTATCTGCAAAAGTTTAAAAAAAAATCAACAATTCAGAATAGCCTCAGAAAAACTTGATTCTCACAAAAAAAATTAAAAGATAATATCAAGACAACGCCTTCACCTTAAAAACAATTTCAACAATGCCTTCAGCTTGAATTTTTTTTCAAAAATGCCTACAATATATATATCATTCAAAACATCAACCACCTTGTTCAAAACAATGAAACAACAAAACACATGATTCAAATTTTTGCCTAGGGGCTCCACATATGCAAAACCATAAAACATGATTGTGAATTGTGTTAAATTGGTTCGACCAAAAACTTATTTATAAGATTTGTAACCAATTTAAACGAAATGACGTGTCCCTTCATGTTTTCTAACTGAAATAATTCTCTCACCTATCTTTAAGCTAAAAATTAAATGTTCAGACAAAAAACTAGGATTCCGTTTATTTTTTATGGATTCGGTTATAAAAATATATTTGGGTCAAAAAAATTTATTTTTGGCTGAAATATTCTTTCAGAGGAAAACCTGTGAATGGGACTGTTTTCAAGAACCTTATAACTCCCTCCAACTTACTTGAACTTTGGAGGTTGCAGACTCTTCCAAAATATTAGAATTTAGATTTGAAATTGATACTAGCATTTGCAAAATTGAATCTACCTTTTATGGATACAATTTGTTTTCATTTTCATTATTATTATATAATTTTATTTAATTTTATAAAAATATCACTGCATAATATTTTCAGGTGACATTATGATTGAGTGAAATGAAATATCCATATATCTAAAAATACATAGTGGAAAATTTAGAAAAAATTATATTCACAATCATTAAATTGTTCTCTTCAAAAGGGTATTTTTATATTTTAATTTTAAGTACAAATTAAGATTGATACAAGGTGGGGGGAAACATGTGTTTAAAATCTCCAACTATTTTAGCTTGGTCAACTTCAAAAAATTCTAGAAATTCCAATATTCATCCATTAGATTCAAAATTATAGTCATGAGAAAACAAAGTCTCTGTAGATTGTTACATTATATTAAGTTTGTCAAAAACAAAAGTTTAATAATCAACAAAATTTTGGGGTAAAACATAACTCATTATCAGTCCTTTAATTTTTAAGGAACATACTGTGAAACAGTTGGAAAATTGCCATATCAAATCTCAATAAAAATACTTTGAAAAATAGTCAGTAGAAATCTAACAAAATTCTTCACAAGTTTGTTTTTTAATGTAAAGTGAAATTGTAAATAAAATAAGTACTTTTGTATACCGGAAGTTGAATAACTTGTGAAAATATAACTTTTTTTCTCATAACACAAGAAAAATAGATACCCATGTTCATGATTTTACTCTCAAAACACTTCCATCTTATGCATAATTAGTTCTATACACCCATTTACATATGACATGTTTTCTTTCTTTCATAAGAGCTACAAGATCCCAAGTATCATTTTCCATTAAAGAAGGATAATCTTCATCATTTCTACATCCAAATATGGATGACCTAAATATTATGCAAATGTCTCTAGATCATGAGTCTTTGAAACTTCTGCCAAAAGATAAGAGGCTCACTAGAACTGTGAATGTGTTCAATGGTGATTTGAAGGATCACCGAAAATATCACCAACTACTTTTCAAGTTGAATGGACACATCAGGGAAGTTGTGGTGTTGGTGCAATTTCATGTTCAATGGACTCATCTGGAGGAGGGTGAGCGGGAGGAGGTGTCTTTTCATCCTAACTATCAACATTTGAAGAACATGAAACCAGAATAGGAATATAATATATAACAAACATCAAATATGGCGTAGAGACCGTATAGGGAACAAATGCCAAATTAGGCTCACAAAACAAGATATTTTCATCAAATTTAACATCTCTTCTAATAATAAATTCATTACAATGAGGTTGAAGAAGTTTGTAACCTTTGACATCTTTAGAATAACCAAGAAAAATACACTTCCCAATTTGAGGTTGTAAAGATTTCATTTTAACATCAAGAATGTGATCCCACACTATACTAAGAAATACATGGAAGTGGATTACATATAGATTAATTTTATTCCATTATTCTTCCAGTGTTATATTTTTCAAATCCTTCATGGGAGTGAAATTTACTATGTAATTTTACAGTTAATGAATTCCACCCAATAACTAATACTTAATCTCTTAGATTGGATCATACAACTAGCCATTTATTTTAATGTGTGATTCTTTCTCTCAACAACACCATTTTGTTGTGGTGTATATGGAACAATATGTTAATTTTTAATGTCATGTGTAGTATAATAACCTATAAATTTATTGTTCACATATTTTCCTTTGTTATATATTCTTAACCTTTGAAGTTGATATCGAAATTTATTTTCTGCAAGGGCCTTATTGGCCAAAACCTTGGAAAAAACTTGGCTCTTAAGATTTAAGAAGTAAATCCAAGTGTGTTCGGAGAAGTCATTAATAAAACTTAAGAAACACTTTCACCCATTGAGAGAAGGGGAAGAAAGCAGAGCACACAAGTCACTATGAACAAGTCGCAAAGGGGTTGAGGCATGCTAAGAGGGACGTTTGTCAAAAATATCCTGATTATATTTGTTGGGAACACAACTGGCCAAAACATGATCTCTACAAGAAATAAGAGGAAAACTAAACACCATTTGTTGATTACATGGTTGTTGCAATGAGCAATAGTTTAGATGCCCAAACCACTCATGCTAAAGTTTGCTCAGGTCATCACTGTGAGAAAAAAAAACATGATGGAGAATATGATGACCCAAAATTTTCAAATTTGTACAACTTGATGATATCATCGACAGTTCCAATTGTGAGTACATGCTTAGGATATTTTAAATCCTTAATTACAACTTGGTGAGGTGAAAAATATATGGTTTTACCTTGACTTGAATGATTAATATGGTATATTGATAGAAGGCTACATCCAAGACTTGGAACATATAATATATCATTGAAATGACCATTATCTACCTAAATTGTTCCATACCCTACAACACTAAGAGATATATCATCACCAACAAATATATTCTTTGTGTTACATTGACTTCGAGTAGAAAACATAGATTTATCCTTAGTTGTATGATAATATTCTCCATAATCAATAACACACTCATCAAAAGAAGAATAAGAAGTTTCATTGAAGGAGAAACCAGAAGAAGAAGGTGCATGTCCACGAGAAGAAGAGTTAATAATAATGATGTTATTCTTCATCGTTGCTTCTAAAGATTCAATCTTCTTAAAACATTTGGACTCGACATGACCATCTTTCCAACAAAATTTTCAAGGTGTATCAGTGTTATTATTTTTATATTTTTCTCCTTTTCCACCAATAGGAGGGGAGGCTGGCTAAGAGGGCTTTGAACCTTTTTTTAATTTTTGTTTTAACGAGGATGTTGTTTCTTGGGATTCTTGGATTTATCTCTCTACTAAGCCACTAAGGATTTGTTGTTGGTATCTAAACTCTCCAAGTTACAGAATTTCATCTTTCTTTCTAATCAAATCATAAAAAATATATTCAAGAATCGTACCTTTATAGGAACTCACTAGAGCATCTCTAGTGGCATATAATTTAGATACAAATACATAATATGCACTACCAAGTTTAGAAAGAATAATATAGATGCACTAGCCTTCCTTAATATCTGTTTTGTTGTCTATACATAAAATTCTAAGTGTTTTGAACTTAGATAAATAATATTCAATGCAATAAAAATCATTAGGTCTTAGAGTCATTAACTAATTTTATATCGAGTGGGCTTGAATAATATTATGTTTACCAAACACAACTTCAATCTCAGTCCAAGATGCGTAGGAAGTATCAATTCCTTGAAGGCGAAACCTTAAATCATGAGACATGGACATTCTGATTAGTCCACATGCTTTGTCACTATTATTATCCCATTTGAATTTGTTTACATCATCAATGGGTTCTAGTTATTTTCCCATGGTAATTCGGTACAATCTTTTACTTCTTAATACGTGTTCCATATGGGATTTCCATGAGACATAGTTGGTACTAGTAAGAAAACGATCATTGGGATATGCTATATTAAAACATGCATAAAAATATGAAACATATGGTCTAGATGGAAAGATATCGAAAAAATAGGTTCTTTCAAAAAAATAACACTGAAAATAGACTTCAGATGTTAAAGTTATGCCCTTTTGAAAAAAAAATCATAAATGATAAACAAAGAGCCACATACCAAGTAGAAGTTTATCCAAATGGTTATGTTTCTCCTAAATGTGCCTGTAAGATCACTTTTAAATAAGTTACTTATAAAGTGAACCACTATTATAGAAAAAGTGGGAATCACTTTTACAATGAAGTTACTTTATACATAAAAGTTGCATGCAAAAAAATAACTTAAAATATAATTTGAAAGTTATTTAATAGTGATTCACTTTTATAATTAAGTGAAATTCACTTTACAATGAATGCATGAACTTTAAAAAAAAAAATGTAACAAAAATGAGACTTGAACTCAAGACCTCTTACTAAATAAAGTAACATTCAACCAAGTGAGCTAGTGTGAAACACATTATAGTCTAATGAAGGAGTATTCCAAGTGTTGTTGTTGTTGTGAAAGATGGCCTTGGGGTTCATTATCAATAAAAACTTCTTTTGATCCATTCAAACACACACAAAAATTTCTTCTTTATGACAACAAGGGTTAGATCTTGGTTGGCTTACCCGTAAAATGAAATTTTTCCCTTTGTTTTTTATTTAACGATTCACACAGAGTGCACGGAAAAGAGAATATGTATACATGAAATCCCTTTCCACTATGTTTCCATTTTTTTTAGATCACACAAAGTGATAGAAAAGAGAATACACAAATTGAAAAGAGTAGCAACGTGGAAAAAAACAAAGACGAAATAGTATCTCTATTGTAACATCTTGCTCTTGCGCACACCTGATGTGACTTATTATTTGAGGACACTTGTGTACAAGTGATCTGGTTCATTATATGATTGACTGCATCGCTTATGGATTCTAATGATGAGACTGTGGATTATGATGTTATGTTATGTTATTATGTATAGACAAGTTCTATTGACTGGTTTCTCTTTAGTGTGTAGGACTCTTGATAGATTGAGGATGTCTGGAATCGATGGACCTCCTTTGAATCTGTATCGAGTCGAGTGGAATGTATATGGTTCGAGTATTTATGTTATTACATATGTGACATATGACTGGGTATATTATGATGTTGTTATGGATCGCTAACATGTTTCGTTGATGGATGCAGGTTGACGATTTCTTGCTAATCAGACTCACATTTGGAGTAAAAGGGTCATGCATGACAACCAGAGATATTGAGGGAGATGTGTGGGAGTAGTCTTGCCACAACCTACTAGCACTTCCACTGTGGATCTAACTGTAGGTTAACAATTTCCTAGTTTAAGAGATCCATGATGTTGTGAGGGAAGATTGATACAGTCGCTCACGAAGATTCTAAGGGGTGTGCAATAAGGCATGGTCCTTATTCCTTAGAGGCCCTTAGTTTTCCACAAGGTCACCTAATGGAGTATTGACTCCAATGGTTGGAAGTATACCAAAATTAGTCAAAAGTTGAGTGGCACCCTTGGAGCACGTAGTGTGTCTTGAAGGGAACATCGCATAAAGGAAACATGAATGAAGGCGAGTGACACCCTTAGAGCATGTAGTGTGTCTAGAAGGGCACATTGCGATTTATAAACAAATATGAGTGAATGAACCTAGGTACTTAGAAAACAACATCTTACCTTGACTTAGTCAGTCTTAAAATAATTATGTATGAGTAAAGTTTATTAATTATAATTTTTCCCTTAAAAAAAATTGTTAAGCCTAGTTGAAATTAAAGCCTAGGTCTAAGTTAGGATGTGAGGACTAAAAAAAAATAAAAATTAATTAAGCAATTAATAAGGGGGG
>JZKD02S2107888.1:238510-253448 GCA_000966675.3 Picea glauca
ATGAAGAAAAATCAATTTAGAATTTAAAGGAGAATTAGATTATCTAAAAATTAATTACTAATATGTGCAAAGATGTGTTAATTTGGAACTTAGATAGAAAAGGGAAATTAAATGCAAAAGGGATGTGGAACATAGATATGAATCTACTCTAGAGAACCTTCCTAATTTAGAACTCAACTAAGCTTTAATAAATCTGTTAGTCATTAAGGGAAATCGAGGGAATAAAGGGACATCAAGGAGTATTTTTAGTAATGATTTTAGGTGGGTGAGGAAAACTGGCAGTTTAATTTAATTAACTAAGTGATTTTTTGGTGAAACTAAGGGATCACGTGACAAGTGTACGAGGGATAATTTGTCCTAATTAATTTTTAATAAAACAAATTTAATGTGTAAAGGGAAGTGTCACTAAGAGGAACTCTATAAAAGTGATGGGGGGTATGAGGAAGGGATCAATATTGGTAAGTGTAAGTTGATGCTACCGGATTTTTCTCTTGACTAAGTTTTCTTGTGGGAGTTGAGATACCCAGCTCAAATAGAGAGTTGTAGCTCGACCTTGCAAGGTGAGTTGGGAGATAGCTTTCTCTAGTTTGTGTTCGTGGCTCCTCTATGGCTCGGGGGGATCAAGGGGAAGAATATTACCCATAGCATTGGCTGGGATGTACCGGTGAGGTCTAACCATTTAAAAAATAGGAGTTGGACAGACCACAAGCACGCTACAACCACTACAGATTCTTCGCCTTCAGTTACAATATGCCTTTAAAATTTGCAGTTGTAATTTAGTTAGAAATTGTACATAGATCCGTGTTTTTTTGGAATCATATTGGATTCCTATTATAGTTGGCATGATTTCTTGAGGTGGTTCAATGGGATTAAATTTGACGGATTCATTTCTTTTCTATATATGTGCCTTGTTTCATTTTTCTTTGTGACTTGGTATTTTTAACTCCGCACCTTGTTTTTTTTTTAGATATCTCTACACCTTGGGCTTTGTTTCTTATCTCCATGCTTGGGTGATCTTCTCTTGTTGTGTTTCTTCTCCATTCTAAGCAAGGCTTGGCATAGTCTCTCTTTTTGTTTTTCCCATTACGCAACTAAATGACATGCCTTGTACCTCTCTGTGTCTTGATGGTTATTCTCTTACAGTTACTTTTACCTTGGCTTCAACATTTAAGCTGGATATGGTGGATGTTTTTGGGTCCACCAATTTTTTAAGGATTCTTGGTGTTTTCTTTTGAAAAAACGTGCTTACACAAAAAATAATTTGTGTCTCCCTATGCGCAAGGAGGCTTGGTGTTTTCCTTTAAACATTGTGCTTACAAATCCATTAATTCGTGTCTCCCTGTGTGTAAGAAGGCTTACCTCTTTATTTAAAAAAAATGTTCTTACACAACCATTGATTCACATTTTCCTTCTGTAAGAAGGGACTTGGTGTTTTCTTTCTTCAGTTGTTCACACCCAACCAAAAAAAAAAATGATTTTTCCTACGTCTCTGGAGGTGATCCTACTCTACGCTCTCCCAATTTCTATCTTCTTTTTGTTTTGTGTTGTTGGATGGTATACACTTAGTTTTTCTTTCCCTCACTGTTTACCTAGGAGAGCCATGTGTTTGCTATATCTGTTATTCTCGACATGAATTTTCGTGCATGCATGTTGAGCGCTTACTCTCCCTTTGTCTTGGCGCTTGGTCCTTGGTGTTGTTTGGTGTTGTGTGTTTTCTTGTTTCTCTATTCTATGTGGCCATAGGTGAAACATAGCACAAGATCTTTTGGCTCCCTTCTAAGCTCCTTTGTTAGCTCTCCTCCTCTTGTTTTGTGGTTGGCCATGTGGTTACTGGGCTTCGACCTGTATGTTGTTCTGTTGGCTTGTGTATTGATGAGTTGGTTACAGTGATGTTGTGGGCCACCGTCCAATATCATTTTTTTAATTAAGACACACCTTTCCCAATGCATGGAGAAGAGACTGACATGATTTTATTTCTTTGTTCAAGAGTCAGCCAGAATCTCAAGATTGCCCAACGAGATTTTATTTTACTAGCATATTTTTTCTTCCTTTTCTACTCAAAATTTTATTATCATTTTCTCAGTGCCCTTCCAGGAGTTTGTTGGTGTTTCAGTTTGGAAGCTCGAGCCTAGATCCTTCGTTTCAAATTTGTATCTCATTAAAATTTTGCTTGGTGTTTACCTTCCATGCCTCTTGAACCCGATTATGGTGTGATTTATTTAAATATTGGGAAGCTAATACTCAATCCCATTTTTACTCGACAATGTTTCCACCCTACGCTTTATTTAATAATATATATATTTAGGAATTTAACAAGACCCTCGAGGTGATATTAACATTCTTTCTAGTTAAAATTTATATTTCAGTTTATCGTTATTCTAGATTAAAATCTTGTTTTGTTTTAAATTTATTTTAAAATCATACTACAATTAAGATTTTTTCCTATAAAGTCATACGTTCTCTAGTTGTGTACCAATGGCTTGAATGTAGAGAATGGTTTTCACTTTTATATTTTTAGTCATTTCCTATTTATATTCATAGTGTAATGATGGTAATCATATATGATGAAATCCCCATGTAAAAGATGGTACTCACTATTATAATTATATTGTTATTTGTATTTATTTTCACATCTATAAATGATGGTAACCATTACGGAGTAAGCTTAAATTCTTTTTAACTAGCACCATGTTGCTTATGGTTGTCATCACCTTAGTTGTACATTCATGGCTAAGTGTTTGGGAAATCTACCCAGTGACCTATTGTTGGTATGTTAATTTATAAAAGAAAGCAAGATGTTATGTTGATGATAATTTTGTTTAGCATGTACGATAATGTTGATAGCTTCCCTCATTTTTCTTTTTATGTTGCTTCTTGTAAGTTAGCCCATTTCTAAAAGAGCTCTGAAAACTAATTTCTTAAGTTCATTGTACACTTATGCATGCTTGGCTTATAAAGGAGTGGTTAAGTGGGGAACTCGAGTATATTATGCCTTATAACAATGTGGATATAGGATTGATGGTTTTAGTTTCTGGCTTCTTGCACGAATGGATTGTATGTCGTGAATCATAGTCATAGATTTTAGATTTCTTTTGCATTTGGATTTATTTAATAAATGGTAGTTTTAGATATTTAGTTTTTGTTCATTTAGTTTATTCTTGAATGATGGTTTTAAACCTAGTTATTTCTTGCGTGCATGAAAAATAAAGTATTGAATGACGTATTGTATAATGTTTAGATTTTACTTCTTGTGTGCAAGGGAACGTCAATGTAATGAATGGTTGTCGGTTATTTACTTCTTGTACCATGAAAACTTTATTGTAACGAATGATTATTTAGGTATCATACTTTGTGTGTGGCATGGAATAAATGTCGAGTTGTGTTGACCACACTGTGCCTTAATTTTTTTTGTGGCAGGACTAATTAGTAACTAGTTTTCTCTCACTCATTAATTAAGTTGGATCGTGAATGTTCTGGAATTGTTTAGTTTTGTGCGTAGCGATTTTTAATATTGATGTGTGATTGATACGATGATGGTTACTCTTGCTCCCTCGTTAATGATATAGGATTGATAGAATGATGCAGATGTTGTATATTAGCTAGTTGCTCGGATTGATTATGCTAGTGGGACGTAGAAACCTCCTTATTCCCCAGAACAATCGATATCCTTGAGACATTAAATGGTTAAAATCAATTGGAACCTGGGATTGAGCGTTGCTTATGTGTTTTTGAGGTCCTAACCTTGCAAGGTAGTTTGTACGGGTAGTATATTATGTGTTTCTTGCGATTATCTTTATGGTCCTTATGATTAGTTATGTTATCTTATGTTTCCTTAGTGATATATGATGATGGTCCTTATGATATGCGTTGAATGTTTAAGATTTTAATTTCATGCATCATTTTTAATTGTACAATGAAATGATGTGGGGATGTTGTTAATTATTGTGTTAATACATGAGCATGTGTGTTGTGGTACATGGTGATAATGTGACAACATTGTGTTGTATTTGATTATTAATGCATTATTATTGTTTTGTTAATTTATGTGATTGATGTGTCGATGATGTTGGATTTTTATTATGATGTTTAAATTTTCCTAATGCATCTTTAAAAAAAAATGACCTATTGTACGTCGCTTGGTTGTCGTATCAGTGGGTCCGTTAGTAAAGGTATCAAAGTGGGTTTAACCCGCGACTTAGGATCATTACGTTGTCCTTTGTGAAAACACTTGATTATAATTTATCACTAATTAAATTGATTTGTATTCGTTTAGATAATCATGATTAGAGGACACCACGAAGGAAGAGGACGGGGTGCTAGGGTCATTGATGCATTGAGTCAGAGACCACGCATATTTTTGGTGATACCTCTTCAGATGAATCTACGTGAAAAGATTCTAACTTCATCGTGCGAGAATGATTGGTATAAGGAGGTTAAGGAATTTATCGGACAAAATACCATGTTGGTACCAAAATTTGAGGGATTTACTATGGACAACGATGGATTAATGAGATATAATAATTGGATTTATGTACCACCCAATGATGAGTTGATAATTTTGGTCTTAAACATAGATCATAGAGGAGTGTACATGGATCATCTAGGAGTCACGAAGATGAGGGAAGACCTTAAACCATTATTCTTTTGGAAAGGAATGAACGAAGACATAGTCAACTACGTGGAAAGATGCCTAAAATGTTAGCAAGTGAAGGATGAATATAGACATCCAATAGGATTACTATAGTTAAACTCTATTACAAAATTTAAATGGCAGGTCATTTTGATGGAATTCATTGTTGTATTGTCACTGAAGACAAGGAGGAATGACTCGATTTTTGTGATAGTTGACACTCCGATGAAGAGTGTGCATTTTATCCTTCTACGTACAACATATCAGGCACCAGAAATAGCTAGAGTTTTCATGAATGAGATTGTGAGGTTGCATGGCATGCGTAAGAGGATCATATCCGATTGAGGATTGGTGTTTACAAGATGATTTTGGATTAGTTTCCAAGAGGCCTTAGGAACCCATCTTAACTTTAGTACCACATATCACCCAGAGACCAATGGGTAGACAAAAATAATGAACCAAATCTTGGAGGACTTGTTGCATATGTACGTGATGGAACAACATAAGCATTGGGAAGAGTTCTTGAAACTGGTAGAATTTGCGTACAATAACAATTATAAAAGCACCATTAAGATGGAACCATTCAAGTTTCCTTATGGGCGACCATGTAAGATACCTTTGAGTTGGGATTAGTGTGAGAATAGGGTCTTTCTAGGACCAGAAGAGATCCACCAAATGGAAGATAAAATGAAAATGATAAGGCAAAGGATCAAGGAAGTGTAAGATCGACATAAGAGTTATGTCGATGTGCATCGCACTAACTATAGTTATGAAGTTGGTGATCGAGTCTTCTTTCAGGTGAAACAACAAAAGAGTTCAATAAAGTTTGGAAAGGGTGCTAAACTCTCTCCTAGGTTCATGGGACATTTAGAGGTTGTGGAAAAGAAGGGGCTTGTGTCCTATTGACTAGCATTTTCTGATTCTTTGAGTAGTATGCACAATGTTTTTCATGTATATTTTTTGATACATTATTGTAATGTACCTTAAAATTTACATAATAATAATAAAAAAATTAATTGGGGACTTTGAGTTGGTTCTGTGTCTTTAAAGATTTTCAGTCATTCATCAACCATAATGTACAACAATATTATTGCCTTTTACTCCTCTATCCTATTTTAACATAAAGTCGTCGCTTCCTATTTCAGTATTGAGTTATATACAAACATAGGTTCATAGCTACGGATATCCTATTTTTTTGCAACTTGTTATTATCTACCGATTTGTATCCAAAACCACTTTATGATATGGAGATGTAACTACTTAGAGTCACTATCATACGAATGCGAGGGCTATATATGTAATGCCTTATGATGCTCATTCTGATAAATATATATATATATATATATCATTATAACATCTACATGGAGAGGTTAACATTATTTAGAAACAAAAGTTATTTGGGTATAAAATCGGGCATTAAACTTGCACCTTGAATATAAAGCATGCATAGGTTAACTTGTGAAGGTTATGGTTATGATCGTGATAACATAACTATTTGTTAGGTAATGACAAGGGATATCCACCTTGGATGGTCAATGCAAAGGTAGTTGGGTTCAACATATAATGGTGCAGTAAGTAAGCCATCCAGTTACCTCATCATTAATACTCTGAGCAATTGATACAGGCTGGAACCCTTGTGCCTTAAAGTCCTATCTGTAACATTTAAAGCACCTGGGATATGTCTATTCAATTCAGAGCTCGATTGGCATGCCCCAATGAGATGTCGACACTTACCCTATATTCACATGGTCCAAGTATGAAGACCCCATCCCCTTTACTCCATGTGAAAGGTCACTCCCACACTTTCACTTTCATTTTGTTTTTGGTTTGGTGAAGGAGGAAGCACTGTCTCAATCCATTTTTTGTTTTCATTTTGATTTTGGTTTAGTGAAGGAGGAGGGAACGTCTCAGACCATTCGTTTGTTTGGATTTAGCATCCTGGAAATGAGTTTATGATTCATCCTCTGTGCCAGATGGGTGAAGATCTTGGGTGGAACTTCTCAATTGCATCTCTACGCGGGGTAATTTTACCCTTGACTGTTCTTTTACCTATGCACTTGGATCTTTCTGTCTTGTTAGGTAGGTCTCTGCATGCTCCTGGTCCCGGTCATTTCTTCGATTGCATTCTTCAAGGTTATTGTGAAAGGGTAGGTGTTACCCTAGCTAGGTCTAGGTTCTTCATGGTTTAACCCCTTTCCAATCGAGGTTGAGCTATTCTCCTTTCTTGGAGGAACTTACTACAATGTCTATTAGAAATGTGCATTCAAAATATGCTATTTTTTATTCTTGAACTTTTGTTAATGGCCCGATTTCCCAATCGATTTGTCTTAGATGATAGAGTGTCATGTCTGGGTTTTCCCTTACTTGGGTGCGTAACAGACCTTTCAACATGCTGTTGAACTTGAGAGAAATTCTTTGTTTAAATATCCAGTGTCATTATATTGATTAGGAGCAGTGTTCTCATGGCCGGAGGCATTTAATCCTTCCTATTCATATTTTAAATGTCACATTAATTTTATGTTTACTATTACTTTATGGTCGTTATATGCAAATTCATTTTCTTTAGTATTTTTTATTAAGACTGGTATTCATCGCTAATGATGGGCCCCTTGATGTGTGAGGGTACCCATTAGGGAGACACAAAATCCTCCTCCCCTTTCGGTCTGGGAGGCATACAGGATAGCACAATGGTAGAAGGAAAGAACACCTTTACAGTTAAGTATTCACTGGCCCACTATCTAATTTTAATTTTGTTCTGTGATTTAAGCATCTTTTTCCATTGGATACATTATAAGGCTTCACATTATTTTGTGTAGGTGCGGTCACGCCGAAGCATGGGGATGCCCTGTTCACTCCTTCAAGAGGTATTCGGCTTCCAACATGGTGCCCATCCATTTATTTCGAGTTTACATGCACCGATGGTCAAGGATTTGTCCCATCCCTAATGTTTGAAGATTGTTAGCTCCAAGTTATGTATTCAGTTAATACAGGGTACGCCCAGATTTTGTGTAAACATTCTGGTACGAAAAACATTCACACCAAGATTGTGCCTGGTTGGACTTGTGATATTCAGATAATTGTTCTATTTAAGTAATATGATCATTGTGCTTTGAGTATTATTTCGTTGTGTAAATGGGTTTCAATCTGTCACTTTTCGGGTTTAATATTTTTCCTCGGTATCTCTGAAAAACGATTTGTTGATACAGATTTGAATTCTCTAGTTATTTTTCCAGAATTGAATCTCACTGTTGATTACACGGTCCCTTGTCAAAAATGATTTTGGCTAAGTATAGTTGTATGCCGAAAACTATCATAATAAGAAACTTCGCCTAAGGGTTTTGTTTTCCACTGGGATCGGGTGATGACTTCCAGATTTCGTTTAAGCATCGTATACTTGCATTCTGATATAACACTAGTTTTTGGTAGGAGTTGACCCTGAGTCTTATTCCACCATTTGTAAATTTAACATACGAACCAGCTGTATGCAATGGTTTCATGTAAATCTTAGGTTTGTGGGATTTCGTCTAGATTTTGGGGTTTCTCATATATAAATCGACAGGAAATGTTTTTCCCATTTAAGATTATAAAAGATCGGGACTTCCAGAAGTTCAGGTTTATTTCCTTTCATGTGATTTTCTTACTCCTTCATACCAGATACCCTGTAGCATTGTACCTATGACAAAGCTTATACTGTAGATGAGCCTTTAAACCACAGATTCATTACTAAAGTACCCTCACTACCATGTTGATGTACATATACTTAATTTTCTGTAATGGGGTTTTCGTAAGTTTCTGAATTATATTCCTATGTAAATGTTTATATGTATATCTATCTAGTTTTTTTCCAGATACCTTATTAATCAGTTTACTCCAGCGTCATATTATACATACAGAACACTCTTTATATATATATACATATATGTTCCTAATATATTTATACAGGTCGATATACATATCGATTAATACCTCTGTGATAAAGAGTGTATTTACTTTGAATCTGGACTAGTATTCTCATTAGAGGAGGCTCATTGTATATTATAAGCATCTAGAAGAAATGAAATCCTCCATAGATATTGGTGTGCATGGCTTCAAGTATTTATGCAAACAATTTTATTTCATATTACTTAACAGAATTAACTAAGAAGATAGTCGTAGTCTGTAATCCATTCTATTATGGGATTAGTAACTACTACATAATTTGTTTTGTTGTTTGGTACATTCCAAGATCTTAGTAATTACTGAGCATCACATCTAAATAAATGAGTCCATTTCTAGCCAACGACTATGAAGTAAAATGATAGATCTTTCCACCACAACATTCAACCAGAAATTCATACATAGAAGAAAACAGATTGCAACACATGACATTTGACTAGAATAAGGTAGAGTTACATATCTGAACCAAATTTGAAGGAAGACAAAGAGAACAACCACATTCCTCCCAATTGTAGAACAAGGCAGCCAAACTACTTTCCCGATTCACCCCCTAGCCTGACCATGAGTCCATGAGGGTGAATTGAAATCTCCTCTCCAATAATGTCCTTCAATTCCAGCAGTATCCCTCTTGCCTCACACTCACACAGTAGTGCTCATAACAACAAGAAACAAAGAAAAATTCATAGTCTTCCTTCCCAACATACTTGGCAACGTCCTGCCTCCTCACATATTCTATTTATTAATTTGCCTAGGACCTTTTCTCCCTCCCTTGAGAATTTTCGCAGCTTTCTAAATCCCTGATTTTCAAGGGCTGCCAATGGCCAAATCACTGATTTTTCACTTGTAACAATCAGCCCAGATTTAATTCCAATGTGTTCCCCACTCATGGAATCATGGTCAGCTAAATTTAACATGGTTGTTCCATTTGTCCTCCTCCAATAAATATAAAATATTTTGTTTTCATACAAGTGTCATAGTGAAACAGTTAGTTGGGTCAAATCAGGTCTCTGCCCAATAGTCATAATAATTAATTACAATCATCAAATTCAAAATTCAAAATTGCCATAAATGGAAAAAAAATTCCAAATTCAAATTTACCAAAAACATAATGAATTTTCAGCAGATTTAAATTTTAAAAATATTTTATTTTATTGGGATGTCACATCCTTTCCCCCTTTAGTAAAACACTGTCCTCAGTGTTCATTCCTTTCCTGGAATAGGATTGGATGAGATTTCCGCAAATCTCCCTCCAACTCCCAAGTGGCCTCCTTAGGATTAATGTTCTTCCATTGCACCTTTACCTGAGCGACGACTCTGTTCTGAAGTGCTATTTCTCTCCAGTCCAGAATGCACCAGGGTTACACCTAGAACTCGCCTTTGGGTTCCACCTGCACCAAGTTCCAATCAATCATATGAGTAGGGTCATGAATATACTTTTTCAACAAGGAAATATGAAAAACATTATGAATTTTCAGATTAGCCAGGAGTGCAAGTTGGTATGCTACGGGTCCAATTCGAGCTAGTATCTTGAAGGGTCCACAAAACCTAGGTGCCAGATTGGCACAGTTCCCTAAATTCAATGAGCTTCCTCGGGCTTTAACCTTTAAATAAACATGGTCTCCCACTTGGAATTCCAAGTTTCTTCCTTTTTGATCTGCATAGTTTTTCTGTCTATCCTGTGCTTCTTTCAAATTATGTTGTACCTTCCTTACCGTATTTTCCATTTCTTGGAGCATCTCCGGTCCCACCATGAGTCTGTCAGCCGGGTTATCCCAGCTAATTTGAGTCGTACATTTTCTGCCATACAGTATTTCGAAAGGGCTCAATTTAGCCGAAGTCTGGCATCCATTGTTATATGCAAATTCTACCAAGTGTAGAAAGTCTTCCCACTTGTTTGGTTTTGTTCTTACGTACATGCAGAGCATATCCTCCATGATTTGGTTTGTCCTTTCAGTCTGTCTATCCATTTTCAGGTGATAACTCGTATTGAAATTCAAGTTAGTATTTCACCCTGCAAACAATTCCTTCCAAAAGGCGGATGTGAATTTTACGTCTCTATCTGAAATCACCAATTTATGAATACCATGTAGTCTAAAAATTTCTTTCATGAATATTTCAGCAATGTTTATAGCTTTAAAAGTAGACTTTACAGGAATAAAGTGTGCAGACTTACTGAGTTTATCAATTACCACCATAATAGAATCATTTTGTTTCTGAGTTTTAGGCAAACCTATTATAAAATCTAGCGATATGGTCTCCCACTTCCATTTAGGTACGGGTAATGGTTGTAATAGGCCAGCTGGATGTTGGTGTTCAGCCTTAACCTACTGACAATATTGGCACCTAGCCATGTATTCTATTGTTTCCCTTCATATTAGGCCAATAAAATATTTTCCTAAGTGTTGTTATCGTTTTCTGGTAACCTGGATGGCCATAATAGAGTTTCTTATGCACTTCGTCCAAGATTGTTAATTTTAACCCTGTTGAATATGGTATGTAAAGTCTATTTTTAAATCGTAGTAGTCCCTTCTCATTGATACTTAGATATGGTTTCTCTGAGTTTGCGGTATTGTTTGGTGTTTCTATCATTATTTTAGTATATTTTTCGTCACCAATACCTGTCGTCCTTATTCTTTCTTCTAGATCACTTTTTTCCCTGCTAACATTCATCTCAAATAACCCATGGATTCTTCTACTTAAAGCACCTGTTACTTTATTTTCCTTTCCCTTGATATGTCTGACTTCGAAGTTGAATTCGCTCAGGAAGGCTAACCACCTTCCTTCCCTTGCGTTAAGATCTGGTTGGTTAAATAGATATTTCACCTCGCTATTGTCCGTTAATAATACGAATCTTCTGCCCATTATGTAGTGTCACCACATATTTAAGGTGTGTATTACTGCTGCTAATTCTAAGTCATGAGTGACATAATTTCGCTCGTGTTCCTTCAATTCTTGGGACTCATAACAAATAACATGTCCTTCCTGGGTTAGGACACCACCTAGTCCTTCTTTACTTGCATCAACACATACGGTGAAGTCTTTATCTAGATCTGTTACTTTCAATATGGGTGTCATTGTCAATAACTCCTTTAGTTTGTTGAAGTTGTTTTGACATTTCTCTGACCAGTTAAACCTGGTTCCTTTCTTTTGTAATGATGTGATAGGGTAGGCTATCTTGGAAAACCCTTCTATAAACCTGTGGTAATATACGTGGATTCCCATGAACGACCATATATCCGCTACATATTTAGGTACCGACCATTCCCTAATGGCTTTCATCTTTTCCAGGTCTACGACAATGCCTTCTGCTGAAATTACATGTCCAAGATATTGTATTTCTTTCTAATAGAAGTCACACTTGTCGAAATTGGCATATAGTTTGTTCTTCCTTAATGTTTGCAGCACTATTCTTAAGTGTTCCTCACGTTCCTCCTCCATCTTTGAATAGACTAGGATATCGTCGATTAATACTACCACGAACTTGTCCAAGTACTCACTGAAAATACTGTTCATTAGGCACATAAATGTGGTTGGGGTGTTAGTGAGTTCAAAAGGTATGACTACAAACTCGTAGTGTCCATATCTTGTCCGAAATGTTGTTTTGTTTACATCCTCATCTTTTATCCGAACTTGATGATAACCGGATCATAAATCCAATTCTGAAAAAGATCTTGCCCCCCCCTACTTGATTGAACAGATCATTTATCCTCGGTAAGGGGTATTTATTCTTAATAGTCATTGTGTTCAGTTGTCTATAATCGATACATAATATTAGAGTACCATCCTTCCTTTTCACAAAGAGGACTGGTGCTCCCCAAGGTGAGACACTCGGTCTGATGTACTCTTTGTCCAACAATTCTTGTAATTGTATTTTTAATTCTGTCAGTTCTGGTAGACTCATCTGGTAAGGCGCCTTATAGATAGGGGTAGAATCATGTAACAGATCTATGGAGAAGTCTATTTCCCTTTTAGGGGGTAATTCTAGTATCTCATCCACAAACATGTCTCTGAAATCACATAGGACAGCAAAGTCTTCTAACAATAGATTCGTTACCTGGATGGCATAAACTTGACATCCCTTCCTCATACATTTCTTGAGTTTCATTGCTGAAACTTGTCTGACTGATACCAGTTTTGGTATACCTTAGACTGTTCTAACAGTGCTAAAATCATCCTTATAGCTAAGTATCTTTGTATAGCAATCTAGTACTTCTTTGTGTTGTTCCAACCAATCCATCTCGATAATCATATCATAAGATCCTAGTGGTAGGATGTTCAGATGGGTATTTATATTTTGACCGTCTAAGATGAACTCAAAATTCAGAACAAACTAAACTACCTTTATTTTAGTACCAGTCGCTAATTGTACAAGCCATGATTTTGTGTGCTTTAGTTTCTTAAGTTTGTTTGACTCTGCCACATTAGGTGTAATATAACTTAACGTATCTCCAGGGTCAATTAAAACATAAATTCAAGTGTCATTGATTTTACCTTCGATTTCTACCACCGAGGACTGGTGGTCAGCTTGTCGACCATCTATGGATACATTTATCTGATGTAGGCTTATGCCCACATCTCCCGCTGTCGAGGCTTTCTACAGATTATGAATAGCAGTTCTGTTTGTTGAACTCAACCATGGACAATTCCTCCTTAGATGAGGCTCTCCACATTCCTAACACTTTAATGGCTCGCGGGGGTTGTCTCCAAACTTCTTCATCCCCAGGTTTACTAGTTTACCACTACCTTGCATATTCGGATGGTTGGAGTGAAAATCCTTTCTTGAAAAACTTTTTGTTGTATTCCGATAAGGAGTTGGCTGGTACCCCTTCTTCCGCTGGTTCATTCGCTCTTGTTTCTTATCCTTCCATGCTTTGGGAAACTCTACCCACTGTTTATAATGATCGTATCACATTTGTGCCTTCCTGAATACTTCGCTCAAGGATTTGGGATTGTCAAACTCAATTATGTCCTTGTAAGACTATGGTAGACAACTTAGAAATCGTTGAATTTTTACTTTATCCTCATGAATGTACGATACGAACCTTAGAAGATCCAAAAATTTATTTATAAGGTCCTCCATTGCCATCTGTCCAAGTCGTAACTCATAGAACTCTTTTGTCTTCCTTTCATATTAACTTTCTGAAAGGTATTGTTTCTTGAAATACTTTTTAAAGTCACACCATTCCAACTGTTTTCCCTTTAGGCCCTTGGCCAATTTTAGGTCCTGCCACCAAATGATGGCCTTCCCTTTCAGATTGTAGATGGCCATTCTGAACTTCATGTTGCTGGAATAGTTGTAGATTTGGAAGTATTTTTTGATGTCCAACAACCATGCTTCAACTTCCTCTCCCGTCTTGGATTATCCATCAAAGGTAGCTGGTTTAATCTTTTTAAATTCTCCTTCGAGGTGGTCTAGTTGTTTTCTTTTTCTGTCATATTTAGTTTTTTTTTCAGCTGAAGGTGTTCCTTCCAACGAACTATCTCCTTTTTTTGTTTCCGGCCTTGAGTTATTGGAGGCCCTTTTGTTAACTTATTCCTCGTGTTTATTGTCTTTTGGGCTTTTCTTGGTCACTATAATACATAGCAGGACCTCATTTATCTCGTGTTGTTTATGTTGTGCCTTTTTCAATTTTTCATTGTCTCCTTTGAAAATCTGTAATTCAACAATAAGGTTCCTCATTGTTTCTAACACTTCCATGGGTGAACTTTTGTCACTGTTCTATCTTGGATCTCCAAGGGGTCCTTACTACAATTTTTCTCCCATCCTAACTTCTGCATCCTCCTAAGCTACCATAATGAACACAAAATAGAAATAGCTTTCTATTTGTAACCATATGAATTTTATTAGTTTTACATAAATCAGAATATATATATATACTAAGCAGTTATTGTGGCCCTGTTGAGGTCCAGTGTTGTAACCTTTTTTCTTTGATACCATATGTAATGTACCTCAAAATTTACATAATAAAAAAAAAAATTTAATTGGGGACTTTGAGTTGGTTCCGTGTCTTTGAAGCTTTTCAGTCTTTCGTCAATCATAATGTATAACCGTCTTATTGTCTTTTACTCCTTTATCCTATCTTAACATAAATTTTTCGCTTTCTATTTCAGCATTGAGTTATATATGAACATAGGTTCATAGCTAGGGATATCCAATTTCATTGCAACTTGTTATTATCTATCGATTCATTTCCAAAACCACTTTATGATACGGAGATGTAACTACTTAGAGTCACTATCATACGAATGCGAGGGTTGTCTTTCGGAAATCCAGCAACACCAACACTGGTTGCTCTGTGATCTTACGCTTCAACAGATTGAAGCTTTTCTCAGCCTCTTCAGTCCAATGGAAATATTTATGTCTTTTCCTGA
>JZKD02S2107888.1:253498-295775 GCA_000966675.3 Picea glauca
GTCTTATTGCCTTTTACTCCTCTATCCTATTTTAACATAAAGTTGTCGCTTCCTATTTCAGTATTGAGTTATATATGAACATAGGTTCATAGCTAGGGATATCCTATTTCATTGCAACTTGTTATTATCTATCGATTCATTTCCAAAACCACTTTATGATACGGAGATGTAACTACTTAGAGTCACTATCATACGAATGCGAGGGTTATAGATGTAAGGCCTTATGATGCTCATTCTGATATATATATATATATATATATATATATATATATATATATATATATATATATATATATAATCATAAGATCTACATGGAGAGGTTAACATTAATCAGAAACAAATGTTATTTGGGTATAAAATCGGGCATAAAACTTGCACCTTGAATATAAAGTGTACAAAGGTTAACCTGTGAAGGTTATGGTTATGATCGTGCTAACACAACTATTTGTTAGGTAACTAAAAGGGCTATCCACCTTGGATGGTTAATGCAAAGGTAGTTGGGTTCAACATATAACAGTGCAGTAAGTAAGCCTTCTGGTTACCTCGTCATTAATACTATGAGCAACTGATACAGGTTCGAACCCTTGTGCCTTAAAGGCCTGTCTACAACATTTAAAGCACCTGGGATATGTCCATTTGATTCAGAGCTCGACTAGTGTACCCCAATGAGATGTCGACACTTACCCTATATTCAAATGGTCCAAGTACGAAGACCCCATCCCCGTTACTCCATGCGAAAGGTTACTCTCGCACTTTCACTTTCATTCTAGTTTTGGTTTGGTGAAGGAGGAAGCATCGTCTCAGTCCATTTTTCATTTGCATTCTGGTTTTGGTTTAGTGAAGGAGGAGGGAACATCTTAGACCATTCTTTTGTTTGGCTTTAGCAGCATGGACATGAGTTTATGATTCAGCCCCCATGCCATATGGGTGAAGATCTTGGGTGGAACTTCTAGACGACAGTTCTGCATGGGGTAAGTTTACCCTTGACTGTTCTTTTAGTTACACATTCAGATATTTCTATCTTGTGAGGTAGGTTTCTGCATGCTTCTTGTTTGGGTCAGTTATTTGGTAGAATTATTCAAGGTTATTGTGAAAGGGTAGGTGTTACCCTAGTGATGCAGGAGAATCTCCCAG
Organism: Picea glauca; assembly: GCA_000966675.3. Lineage (NCBI taxonomy): Eukaryota > Viridiplantae > Streptophyta > Pinopsida > Pinales > Pinaceae > Picea > Picea glauca. The sequence goes on from JZKD02S2107888.1 coordinate 254,633, forward strand.
TTCAAGTGAGCCAGCACGGAATGCAATCGGACAGCTAGACAAGACCAGCACAAGTTTTGAAATTGTCTCAAAGATATGCGCCAACCTTAAATGAGATATTAAAGAGAGGCATACTTTTATGTTGTAATCATACCTTGAGTATCCCGCTCTCATCTGAAGTAGATGGAGGCATTTATGTTGAGATGAAATAGGTAGATATAATTAATATTAGATTAGACAATTTAGAAAAAAAGAGGGAAATGGTATATAGACACCCTCATTGTTTATTGTAACATAATTCTGAGCATTGAGAAGAAGAGCATGCAGAGAACTGTGGAAGAACACCCATGTACAGAGCTTGAATTAATAGAAGAATTTAATTCAAATCCATGGTTTTGTGTTTGTTCTCTGTGTATGTATGCTGAATGTTATGCTCATGAGTATTTACTTCCTGTTATGTATTTGTTTTACATGCTATGTATGAATGATTTCTTGTTGAGTGTTTGAAATCTGAGAAAGGAAGTAGGAGAAATGAGTTTCAATTGTTTCTCTATCTGAGCAAGGATTCCTGCAAGGAGTGCAGTTGAAGTCATCCGCAAGGAGTGCGTTGACAATAGGCTCAGATAGTTCAACTCTTGTTCTCGTTCACCCATAAGTGAAATTGGGTTATAGGAGCCATGCAAGGAGTGTGCAGGATAAGGAAAGTCTTAGTTGTGAATCTAAGCGAAGCATCGAAGGACTGTTGTTGCAGGTGTGTGTAGGGTCGAAGGAATTCAAGCACTTGAAGTGTTTGAAAATATGTTTTGCAAGGACCCTCTTTGAGGCTCGAAGTTGTGAAAATATCAGGAGGGACAAGACCTTCAAATCTGTTGAAGGATCGCACAAAGAGTTCGTGCCATGAAGTGTTTCAACAAGCGACACAATTTTGCGTGCAGAAGGACAAATTATTGAGGAGGAACATTTGGTCCTCCGTAGAAATCATTTAAAGGGAAGAGATCGACAGTCAGGAATCAGTGGGGAGGATTAGCGAAACCACGCCAGTCATTAGATCTGCCACAGAGCGAGGAGGATACGGTTACATCTGGAGTTTAAACTCAAGGTGTTGTGGACTGTCAGATCTGCACATAGTTACCCGTCAACCGTTCGATTTGGTAAGAGTTGCATAAGGTTTAAGCCTTCGTGAGCAGAGGGGAAACCCTGAGAAGCATCGGGATATTGAGGCATCGAGGTTCAGGAAATCGAGAATCCTGTGGACCGAAGATCGGGAAAATCCATCATGGAAATCCCGACAAGCTTAGAGCAGTCCATGTGTTGGGACAGGTGGCAGGAATCAGGAGTCATCGGTATATCGGGGATTCATAAGTCAAGAGCTGGAGACCTTTTGAGTTCTGAAACAGCGAGGGGATCATAGCCATGGATCTCAAAAAGGACACATGTCATGTGATCACTCAACTGGGCATTCTGTCATCGAGGCTCATATAGGTGAATGGTCTGGATTTGTGCTTGGTGAAGTCTAAGGTTTGATCTGAACCATCCATCATTCGGGATGCATGTCGAAAGATCTAAAGAAGTCGGGGTTCAGCATTTTGGAGGTCCTGAGGACATGATAGTATTGCAATTTGGAATCGCAATACGCAATATCCCGACAGCTAAAGGGAATAGTGTGGGTCACAGTGGAGCAGGCAAGTTGACAGGTGGCACATCTCATTGGGATCTCGCAGTAAGAAGTCCGGAAATATTGACATTAGGATTTGTGATCCCGTGAAGTCCGAAGTCCCGACGAGATAAGGGTTCGTTGAAAAGTCAAAATCAGTGAGCTCATTAGAGTTTCGGCATATCGTGAGTCGGGAGTCAGAGAAAGGAAGTGCTTGATATCATGAGTGGCGAAATCGCGATAGGGAAAGTCCCGATAGGAAACGAAAAAGGTCAGCGTTGACTTGTGTCGGAGTTCGGGGTTTTGAGAATCCAACACTCGGCCATCGAACTCACAATACCGCGAAGTCCGATCTCCCGATTGAAACGAGGGGGATTGAGCGATAGTTCTGTGGGTGTAGATTTACTGATAGGGAAATAGAGGAACAATTGAGTTCTTCGGGTCATGGTAAAGGGAAGATCCTGTGAGCGGACATGCCTGGAGAGAGTGCCTGTGTCAGAGTGGTATCAGAGCGCAAGAAAGAGTCCTTGCTTTATATAGCAGAGAAGGGAAGGATTCACCATGCCGCCAAGGAGAAGGGATAGGCAATCACCCGACCTAGAGGAAAGGGAAAACTCGAGAAGAAGGTGTAGGCAAGTGCAGAATCCAGAAATGGAGAGGGAAATGCGTGAACTATGAGCCAGACTCGAAGACATGGAGACAACACAAAGACGCACAGTTGGTGTTGGGGATCTTAGTGATTCCGAAAGTGAAGTTGAAGTTGAACGTGAAGAAGAAGTTGCAGTCGAGGATGCAGCAAATGAACATTTAATCAAATCTATTGCAAGGATGGGTGCAAAAGCAAAGATGGACATTCCAGTTTATGAGGGAAACGTGGATGCAGAAGAGATTCTAGACTGGATTAGAGCTCTTGACACATACTTCGACTATGAATATGTTGAGGAAGATAAGAAGGTCAGGCATGCTGTCACAAGGTTAAAGGGACACACAACATTGTGGTGGGATGAGCTACAAGCTAATAGACGCTGCAAGGGCAAGCAAAAGATCAAGAGCTGGGACAGGATGATTGCGAAGATGAAAGCGAAATTCATCCCCAGGGACTATCAAATTACTCTGTTCAAAAGAATGCAGAACCTGAGATAGAAGCTAATGACAATGAAGGAATATACTGAGGAATTTTACAGACTTAACATCAGAGCAGGTCATCGGGAGAGCGATGATGAGAAAGTTGCCAGATACATGAATGATCTGAGATACGACATTCAGGATGAGATGAGCATGGCAACCATTCAAATGGTGGAGGATGCTTATCATATGGCTCTGAAAGCTGAAGAGAAGTTGAGCCGAAAGCAAGGTCAAAGGGGCTGAGGCAGAAGTCAGCCCAGAGGAAAATCAGTTGCCCAGGAAAGAACCCAGAAGCCCAGGGACGACTGGAAGAAACCTCAGACTCGGATAGAGAGAGGTGGAAGTTCATAGCGAGGGAAATATGCTGAGCAAAGAGAACAACATACTGAGCAGAGAGGAGGATATGCTGATAATAATAGGTTTCCTCGTACCAGAGGTAGATGAAGAGGAAGAGGTGGAGTAATAGCATGCTTCATATGTGGGAAGAATGGGCACAAGTGATTCGAGTGTCCAGAGAAAAAAGAGGAGACTGGGGAAATTCACATCGCCGAAGCACAAAGGGGGGATGTTGAGGCAGAAGACGCTGAAGGCGGAATATCGTTGATGATGCGAAAAATTCTTTTGACACCCGAAAAGGAGGTGGAGAGTTCAGTCCAAAGGACTAGACTTTTTCGGACTTCTTGCAAGACCAATGACAGAGTGTGCAAGGTCATTGTGGACAGTGGTAGAATGGATAATCTCGTTTCAACCGAGATGGTAGAGAAGATGGAGCTGGAGATGATTGATCATCCGAGCCCATACAAAATTTCGTGGCTGCAGAAGGGGCACCAGGTAAATGTCACTAAACAATGTTTAGTTGAATTCAAGATAGGTGGATATAATGATAAAATCTTGTGTGATGTTATTCCTATGGATGTTTGTCATCTATTGCTGGGTAGACTGTGGAAATATGACATAAATGTGATTCATGATGGGCAAATGAACACATACACCCTAGAGAAGAATGGGAGGACACACATGTTGCTTCCGATAAAGGATAAGGAGGTGAAGCCGGAAGTAAGCAACACAATACTTCTCATGAGTGGGAAGGAACTTCTTACAGAAGTTAAGAAGAAGGAGGATCCACAATTCTTTGTGGTCAGGAAACTGAGGATTGTTTTGACTAGCACAAGGTTAGATGATTTACCGGAAGAAGTTCAGGAACTGCTGGAAGAGTTGGCTGACATTGTAGTGGACAAATTACCTCATTCATTGCCACCGATCAGAAGTGTGAACCACCATATTGATCTCATACCAGGAGCTAGTTTGTCGAATAAAGATGCGTACAGATTAATTCCGCAAGAGAATGAAGAGGTAAAAAGGAAAGTCCGGGAGTTGTTGGACAAAGGTTTGGTCAGGGAGGGCTTGAGTCCATGTGTTGTTCCAACAATACTCAGTCCAAAGAAAGACGGAGGCTGGAGGATGTGTATTGATTCAAGAGCCATTAATAAGATAATGATCAGGTACATATTTCCATTTCTGAGGATGGATGATTTAATGGATTGTTTAAGTGGAGAAAGATTATTTTCAAATATTGATTTGAAAAGTGGATATCATCAGATTTGCATGAGAGAGGGTGATGAATGGAAGACAACATTCAAAACAAACGAAGGGTTGTATGAATGGCTTGTTATGTCATTTGATTTAACAACTGCGCCAGGTACCTTCATGAGGTTGATGAACGAAGTCCTGAAGGAGTTCATCGGGAAATTTGTCATCGTGTATTTGGATGACATACTGGTTTTCAGTAAAACAACAACGGAGCATCTGAAGCATTTGGCTACAATGATGCATAGATTACAGCAAGAGAACTTGTTGATAAACATGAAGAAGTCCTCATTCATTAAGACATAGATCATTTACTTTGGATTTTTTATTTAAGCAAATGAAATGAGGATGGATCCAGATAAGGTGGAGTTAATTAAAAATTGGCCATCACCGAAGAACATATTTGAGGTGAGAAGTTTTCACAGTTTGGCTAGTTTCTATCGAAAGTTAATTAGGAATTTTAGTGGAATCAGCACAGCGATGATGGATACAGTGAAGAAGAGGCATAAGTCTTTTCACTGGACTGAAGAGGCTGAGAAGAGCTTCAATCTGTTGAAAGGGAAGATTACAAAACAACTAGTGTTGGTGTTGCCGGATTTCCAGAAGACATTTCAGGTAAAATGCAATGCAAGCAGATTTGTGATAGGAGCGGTCTTGAGTCAAGATGACAGGCCGATTGCATATTTTAGAGAGAAGCTAAACGAAGTGAAAGTAAAGTACTCCACATATGATAGGGAATTTTGTGCCATCATTCAGGCATTGAAAAAGTGGAGACACTATTTGATTCCAAAGGAATTTGTTTTGTATAGTGATAACCATGCATTATAGTTTGTGAATTAACAGGAGAAGTTGAATAAGAGGCATGTTAAGTGGGTTGAATACATGCATAATTTCTCATTTGTGATTAAACATATTTCTGGTACTGCTAACAAAGTTGTTGATGCTTTGAGCAGGAAGTGTTTGCTGTTGCAGGAATTCAAAGTCAAAACATTGGGTTTTGATGATCTCAGAGACATGTACACAGATGATCTAGACTTCAAGGAAGCGTATGAAGTAGCTGAGAATCCAGTTCTCAGAGATAGAAGCTATTGGGCTGAATACATGATCCAGGAAGGATTGTTGTTTAAAGACAATCAATTATGTATTCTAAAATGCTCCATGAGGGAGAATATACTGAAGGAGAAGCACAGTGGAGGATTGGCCAGACACTTTGGTCATGAAAAAACATTCGCAAAGCTGAGCGAATCATACTTTTGGTCATGGATGCGATCAGAGGTAAAGAGATTTGTAGAGAGATGCAGAATTTGTCAGCATTCGAAGGGAAGGAAGCAGAATGCAGGTTTTTATCAACCATTTCCCATACCTGAAAGGCCGTGGCATGCGATTAGCATGGATTTTATATTGGGGTTGCCAAGAACACAAAGAGGTTGTGATTCAATCTTTATGGTGGTGGATAGATTTTCCAAGATGGCACACTTCATTCCATGTCAGAAAACTAGTGACGCGACTCACATCGTGCACCTATTTTTCAAAGAAGTCATTCGGCTTCACGGCTTGCCAAGGAGTATAGTTTCAGATAGGGATACAAAGTTTGTGGGACATTTCTAGAGAACCTTATGGAAGAAGCTGGGGACTAGCTTGACATTTAGTTCAGCTTATCATCCTCAGACAGATGGACAAACGAAAGTGGTAAACAGAAGTCTGGGAGACTTGCTGAGAGGCATGGCGGTAGAACACCACATCTAGTGGGACAACATATTACCAAAGGTAGAGTTTGCGTATAACGACTCAGTAAATAGGAGCACAGGTCAGAGTCCTTTTCAGATTGTTTATGGCATAAAGCCGAGGGGAATTTCTGAATTGAGGGATTTAGAACAGACTGTGACTAGGAGCGCTAGTGTAGAAAAATTCGTTGAGGTGATGAAAGAAATTCACAGTCAGGTGAAGGAGCGACTGCTGAAATCAAGACAAGAATACAAGGGAAGAGTAGATCAACATAGAAGACAACTTTAGTTTGAGGTTGGTGATTTAATTTTGGCACACTTGAGAAAGGAAAGGTTCCCGAGGGGAACATACAATAAATTGAAGATGAAGAAAATCAGACCATGCAAGGTCTTGAAGAAAATTGGAGAAAATGCTTATGAGATTGAATTACCCGATGGGATAAGAATTTCTCTGATATTCAATGTCTCAGATTTGTACCCATACAAAGCTGAGGAAGAAAGAACAAATTATGAGCAGCCAGTGGTCCAGTGGACAAAGAAAATGCGAGTTGCAGAGAAGCCATAGATGGAGTGCATACTGGACAAGAAAGTGAGAAAGAGGACCAGGCAGAAAGAATACTTTGAGTATCTGGTCAAATGGAAGAACCATCCAGTGGAAGATGCCAGCTAGGAGACTGAAGCGAAGATACAGAAGCATGGACAAACCATGCAGGAGCTCCTGGACAGGATCCCATGAATGTTTTCAAGCGAGGGAGTATGATGCAGGAGCATCTCCCAGTTCAAGCGAGCCAGCGTGGAATGCAGTTGGACAGCTGGACAAGACCAACACAAGTTTTGAAATTGTCTCGAAGATATGTGCCAACCTTAAATGAGATATTAAAGAGAGGCGTACTTTTATGTTGTAATCAGACCTTGAGCGTTCTTCTCTCGTCTGAAGTAGATAGAGGCATTTATGTTGAGATGAAATAGGTAGATGGAATTTAATATTAGATTAGACAGTTTAGAAAGAAAGATGGAAATGGGATATAGACACCCTCATTGTGTATTGTAACATAATTTTGAGCGTTGAGAAGAAGAGCATGCAGAGAGTTGTGGAAGAACATCCATGTACAGAGCCTAAATTAATAGAAGAGTTTAATTCAAATCCATGGTTTTGTGTTTGTTCTCTGTGTATGTATGCTGAATGCTATTCTCATGAGTATTTACTTCCTATTATGTATTTGTTTTACATGCTATGTATGAATGATTTCTTGCTGGGTGTTTGAAATCTGAGAAAGGAAGTAGGATAAATGAGTTTCAATTGTTTCTCTATATGAGCAAGGATTCCTGCAAGGAGTGTAGTTGAAGTCGTCCGCAAGGAGTGCATTGACAGCAGGCTCAAATAGTTTAACTCTTGTTCTCGTTCACCCAGAAGTGAAATTGGGTTATAGGAGCCATGCAAGGAGTGCACATGCTAAGGAAAGTCTTAGTTGTGAATCTGAGCGGAGCATCAAAGGACTGTTGCTGCAGGTGTGCGCAGGGTCAAAGGAATTCAAGAAATTGAAGTGTTTGAAAATATGCCGTGAAAGGAGCCTCTTTGAGGCTCAAAGTTGAGAAAATATCAGGAGGGACAAGACCTTCAAATCTATTGAAGGATCGCACAGGGAGTTCGTGCCGTGAAGTGTTTCAACAGGCAACGCAAGTTTGCGTGCCGAAGAACAAATTATTGAGGGGAACATTTGGTCCTCTGTAGAAATCATTTAAAGGGAAGAGATCAATAGTTAGGAATTAGTGGGGAGGATTAGCAAAACCCCGCCAGCCGTCAGATCATCTAGAGAAGCGAGGAGGATACAGTTACGTCCAGATTTTAAGCTCAAGGGGTTGTGGACTGTCGGATCTGCACATAGTTACCCGTCAACCGTCTGATTTGGCAAGAGTTGCATAAGGGTTAAGACTTCGTGAGAAGAGGGGAAACCCCGAGACACATCAGGATATTGAGGCGTCGAGGTTCAGGAAATCGGGAATCCGATGGACCAAAGATCGGGCAAATCCATCGTGGAAATCTCGACAAGCTTAGAGTCGTCCATCTGTTGGGACAAGTGGCAGGAATCAGGAGTCATCAGTATATCGAGGATTCATAAGTCAAGAACCCGAGACCTTTTTTGTTCTGAAACTACAAGTGGATCATAGATGTGGATCTCGAGAAGGACATGTGTGGTGTGATCAATCAATCGGGCATTCGGTCATCGGGGCTCATATAGGTGAATGGTTTGGCTTTGCGCTTGGTGAAGTTCAAGGTTCGATCTGAGCCATCCATCATTCGGGACATGCGTATGAAGATCTGAAGAAGTCAGGGTTCGACATTTCGGAGGTCCTGAGGACAGGATACTATTGCAATTTGGAATCATGATACACGATATCCCGACAGCTAAAGGGAATAGTGTGGGTCACAGCGGAGCAGGCGAGTGGACAGGTGGCACATCTCATCGGGATCTCGCAGTGAGAAGTCCCAAAATATTTACATTAGGATTCGCGATCCCATGAAGTCTGAAGTCCCGACGAGATAAGGGGTCGTTGAAAATTCAAAAGCCACGAGCTCATCAGAGGTTCGACATATCGTGAGTCGAGAGTCAGAGAAACGAAGTGCTTGATATCGCGAGTGGCGAAATCGCGATAGGGAAAGTCCCGATAGGAAACGGGAAAAGGTTAGCGTTGACTTGTGTCAGAGTTCGGGGTTTTGAGAATCCAACGCTCGGCCATCAACCTCGCGATACCGTGAAGTTCGATCTCCCGATTGAAATGAGAGGGATTGAGCGATAGTTCTGTGGGTGCATATTTCTCGATAGGGAAATAAAGGAACAATTGAGTTCTTCGGGTCGTGGTAAAGGGAAGATCCCGTGAGCAGACGTGCCTGGAGAGTGCGCCTACATCAACTAGCCAGGACTAGGTTCTTCATGGTTTAACCTCTTTCTCTATACTAGTCTTCCTATCGAGGCCAAACTATTCTCCTTTCTTGGAGGAACTTACTAAAATGTCTGTTAGAAATGTGCATTCAGAATATGCTATTTTTTTTTGCTTGAACTTTTTTTAATGGCCCGGTTTCCCAATCAATTTGTCTTAGATGACAGAGTGTCATGTCCGGTTTTTCCCTTACTTGGGTCTGCAACAGACCTTTCGGCATGTTGTTGAACTTGAGAGAACTTCTATGTTTAAATCGCTAGTGTCATTATATTGATTAGGAGCGGTGTTCTCATGGCCGTAGGCATTTAATCCTTCCTGTTCATTTTTTAAATGTCACATTAATTTTATGTTTACTATTATTTTATGGTCGTTATATGAAAATTCATTTTCTGCAGTGTTTTTGATTAAGACTGGTATTCATCGCTAATGATCGGCCCCTTGATGTGCGTGAGTACCCATCAGGGAGACACAAACTCCTCCTCCCCTTTCGGTCTAGGAGGCGTATGGGATAGCATGATGGTAGAAGGAAAGAACACCTTTACAGTTAAGTATTCACTGGCCCACTATCTAATTTTTATTCTGTTCTATGATTTAATCATCTTTTTCCATTGGATACATTATAAGGATTCACATTATTTTATGTAGGTGCGGTAATGTCGAAGCATGGGGACACCCTCTTCACTCCTTCAAGAGGTATTCGGGTTCCAACACAATGCCCATCCATCTATTTCGAGTTTACATGCACCTATGGTCAAGGCTTTGTCCCATCCCTAATGTTTGAATATTTTTAGCTCCAAGTTCTGTATTTAATTGATACAGGGTATGCCCTAATTTTGTATAAACATTATGGTACAAAGAAAATTTACACCAAGCTTGTGCCTAGTTGGACATGTGATATTCAAACAGTCATTCTATTTAAGTAATATGATCATTGTGCTTTGAGTATTATTTCATTGTGTAAATGGGTTTCAATCTGTCACTTTTCCTGTTTAATATTTTTCCTCGGTATCTCTGAAAAACGATTTGTTAATATAGATTTGAATTCTCTAGTTATTTTTCCAGAATTGAATCTCACTGCGGATTACATTGTCCCTTCTCAAAAATGATTTCATCTAAGTACAGTAGTATGTTGAAAACTAGCATAATAACAGCTGCGCCTAAGGGTTTTGTTTTCCTTCAGGATCGGGTGATGACTTCCAGATTTCATTTAAGCATCGTATACTTGCATTCTGATATAACACTAGTTTTTGGTAGGAGTTGAACCTGAGTCTTATTCCACCATTTGTAAATTTAACTTACGAACCAGTTGTATGCAATGGTTTCGTGTAAATCTTAGGTCTGTGGGATTCCGTCCAGATTTTGGGGTTTCTCATATATAAATTGATAGGAAAAAGTTTTTCCATTTGAGATTATAAAAGATGGGGACTTCGAGAAGTTCAGGTTTATTTCCTTTCATGTGATTTTCTTACTCCTTCATACTAGATACCCTGTAGCATTGTACCTACGACAAAGGTTGTACTGTAGATGTAAATTTAAACCACAGAGTCATTACTAAAGTACCCTCACTACCATACTGATGTACATATAATTAATTTTCTATAATGGGGTTTTGGTAAGTTTCTGAATTATATTCCTATGTAAATGTTTATATGTATATATGTCTAGCTTTTTTCTGGATACCTTAGTAATCAGTTTACTCCAGAGTCATATTATATCATACAAAATGCTCCTTATATATACATATATGTTCATGATATATTTATATAGGTCGATATAATATCGATTAATACCTCTGTGATAAAGAGTGTATTTGCTTTGAATCTGGACTGGTATTCTCATTAGAGGAGGCTCATTGTATACTATAAGCATCTACATGAAATGAAATCCGCCATAGCTATTGGTGCATGTGGCTTCAAGTATTTATGAAAACAATTTTATTTCATTTTACTTAACATAATTAACTAAGAAGATAGTTGTAGTCTTTAATCCATTCTATTACGGTAATAGTAATTACTACATAATTCATTTTTCTATTTGGTACATTCCAAGATCTTAGTAATTACTCAGCATCACATCTAAATATATGAGTCCATTTCTAGCCAACGACTATGAAGTAAAATGATAGATCTTTCCACCACAACATTCAACCAGAAATTCATACATAGAAGTAAACAGATTGCAACACATGACATTTGACTAGGATAAGGTAGAGTTACATATCTGAACCAAATTTGCGAGAAGACAAAGAGAACAACCATGTTCCTCCCAACCGTAGAATAGGGCAACCAATCTACTTGCCCGATTCACCCCCTAGCTTGACCATGAGTCCATGAGGGAAAATTGAAATCTCCTCTCAAGCAATGTCCTTCAATTCCAGTAGTATCCCTCTTGCCTCACACTCACACAGTAGTGCTCATAACAGCAAGAAACAAAGAAAAATTCATAGTCTTCTTTCCCAGCATACTTGGCAACGTCCTGCCTCCTCACATATGCTATTTATTAATTTGCCTAGGAACTTTTTTTCCCTCCCTTGGGAATTTTTGCATCTTTCTAAATCCCTAATTTTTAGCGGCTGCCAATGGCCAAATCACTGATTGTCCACTTGTAACCATCAGCCCATAGTTAATTCCAATGTGTTCCCCACTCATGGAGTCATGGTCAGCTAAATTTAACATGGTTGTTCCATTTGTCCTCCTACAATCAATATAAAATATTTTGTTTTCATACAAGTGTCATAGTCAAATAGTTAGTTGGGTCAAATCAGGTCTCTGCCCAATAGTCATAATAATTAATTACAATCATCAAATTCGAAATTCGAAATTGCCATAAATGGAAAAAAAATTCCAAATTCGAATTTACTAAAAATGGAATGAATTTTCAGCAGATTTAAATTTTAAAAATATTTTTTTTTTTTGGGACGTCACAATTATGTTAGTGATCCTACACATGTGATTGACATTATTTGTTTGCAGGTATCAGATGAGGGTGTGCTCACGGCGGAGACAATCTGCATTATGGACCATCACATTCGATAGATAAGGAATCGAACATTCAATCAGGTCAAGGTCCAGTGGGACAATTATATTCCACACTCAGCTACCTGGGAGGATGCATATGATATGCGTCAACAGTTTTCGTTTTTGTTTGATAGATAGACATTTAGATATTGTCAGATACTTTATTTTTACACTTGTATACTGTGAAAATTCAGGATGAATATTAAAACAAGAGGGGGTGTATGTAACATCCCTCTCTTGCACGCACTTGATGTGACTTATTCTTTGAGGAAACTTGAGTGCATGCGATCTGGTTCATTATATGATTGATTTATTTTGTTATGGATTTTGATGATGAGACCGTGGCTTATGATGTTATGTGATGTTATTATGTATAGACATGTGTTATTGACTTGTTTATCTTGAGTGTGGAGGACTCTTGAAATATTGAGGATGTTGATGGCATCGATGGACCTCCTTGGACTCTGTATCAATTCAGGCAGTGGACTATATATGGTTTGAGTATTTATATTATGTCATATGTGAAATATGACTGGGTATATTATGATGTTGTTACGGATCACTGAAATGCTTCATTGATGGAATCAAGATGACAATTGGTTGTTAATAAGACTCACATTTGGAGTAAACGGGTCATGCACAACAACCAGAGATATTGAGGGAGAGGTGTGGCAACAACCCTGCTACAACCTATTAGCACTCTCGTCGTGGCTCAAACTGTAGGTTAACGATTACCTAGATTGAGAGATCCACAATGCCATGAGGGAAGACTAAGACAGTCACTCATGAATATTATAAGAGGCACACAATAAAGTAGAGTCCTTATTCCTTAGAGGCCCTTAGTCTCCCACAAGGTTACCTTACGAAGTATTGACTGCAATGGTTGGACATCTACCAAAATCAGTCAAAATGTGAGTGGCACCCTTGGAGCTTGTAGTGCATCTTGAAGGGAATGTCACACAAATCAAACATGAATGAAGGTGAGTGGCACCCTTGGAGCATTTAATTCATCTTGAAGGGCACATCGTGGTTTGTAAACACATGTGAGTCAATGAAACTAGGTGACTAGAAAATGATATCTTACCTCAACTTAGTTAGCCTTAAAATAATTATGTATGAGTAAAGTTTATTAATTATAATTTTTCCCTTAGAAAAATTTACTAAGCCTAGTTGCAATTAAAGCCTAGGTCTAAGTTAGGATGTGAGGAATAAAAAATAAATAAAAATTAATTAAGCAAATTAATAAATGGGGGAATGGAGAAAAATCAATTTAGAATTTAAACGAGAATTAAATTATCTAAAAATTAATTACTAATATGTCCAAAGACATGTTAATTTGTAACTTGGACAGAAAAGGGATATTAAATGCAAAAGGGACGCGGAACATAGAAAGGAATCTAGTCTAGAGAAGCTTCCTAATTTAGAACTCAACTAAGCTTTAAGAAAGGCATAATCCATTAAGGTAAATTGAGGGAATAAAAAAACATCAAGGAGTATTTTTAGGAATGTTTTTAGGTGGGTGAGGGAAACTGAAAATTTAATTTAATTAATTAAGTGAATTTCCAGCGTAACTAAGGGATCAGGTGACAAGTGTACAAGGGAGAATTTCTCATAATTATTTTTTAATAAAACGAATTTAATGTGCAAAGGGAAGTGTCACTCAGAATAACTCTATAAAAGTAATGGAGAAGATGTAGAAGGGATCATGACCGATAAGTGTAAGGTTATATTGCCAGATTTTTCTCTTGACTAATTTTTCTTGTGGGAGTTGGGATACCTAACTCGAATATAGAGTGCTAGCTCTACCTTGCGAGGCAAGCTGTGAGCTATATTTATCTGGTTTATGTGTGTGACACCGTTGCATCTCATGGGGCTCAGGGGGAAGACAAGTACCCCTAGTGTTGGGAGGGAGGTACCGGTGAGGTCTCAACAGTTAGGAAGCATGAGCTAGATGGAGTGCAAGTTCCAGACAACTACTTCGGATTCTTCACCTTCGGTTACGCTATGCCTTTAAAATTTGTAGTTGTAATTTAGTTAGAAATTGTACATAGTTCTATGTGTTTTTGGAATTGTATTGGATGCCTATTATAGTTGGAAAGATTGATTGAGGTCGTTCGATGGGATTAAATTTGACGTATTGGTTTTTTTTCTATATTAGCTCCTTGTTTTCTTTGTCTCTGCCTCTTGGTATTTTTAACTTTGTGCCTTGTTTTTTTATATATATCTCTGCACCTTGGGGTTTTTTTTCTTCTCTATGTGCTTGGGTGATATTCTCTCATTTTTTTTTTCTGCATTCTTAGCAAGGCTTGGCATAGCCTCTCTTTCTCTTTTCCCCATTGCGCAAATAAATGACGGGCCCAATACCTTATTGTGTCTTGTTGGTTATTCTCTTACACTTGCTTTTACCTTGGATTTAGCTTTTAACTTGGAGGTGGTGGCATTTTTTGGGTACACCAATTTTTGTAGAGGAGAGTCCCAACGTTTGATCTTTATACTCTAGAAAATTAATTCGAGTCTCCATGTCTGTAAGGATGCTTGGTGTTTTCTTTTGAAAAACTGTGCTTACAAAACAAATAATTTGTGTCTCCCTATGTGTAAGGAGGCTCAATGTTTTCCTTTAAAAATTGTTCTTACAAAGCCATTAATTCATGTCTCCTTATGTGTAAGAATGCTTGGCATTTTCTTTAAAAAAAACGTGCTTACACAACCATCAATTCACGTTTTCCCTGTGTAAGAAGAGGCTTGGCATTTTCTTTCTTTAACTATTCACCCCCAACCCAAAACAAAAATGAGTTTCCCTGCGTATATGGAGGGGATCCTTCTATGTGCCCTCCCCATTTATATCTTCTCTCCATTTTTTGTTGTTGGATTGTATACACTCCGTTTTCCTTGCCCTCACTATTTACCCGGGAGAGCCATGTGTTTCCTGTATCTATTCTTCTTGACATGAATTTTCGTGCCTACATGTTGAGCACTTACTCTCCCTTTGTCTTGGAGCTTGGTCCTTGGCCTTGTTTGGTGTTGTGTTTTGGATTGTTTCTCTATGCTATGTGGCCATAGGTGATGCATAATGCAAGCTATTTTGGCCCCCTTGTGGGATACTTCATGAGATCTCCTCCTCTTGTTTTGATGTTGGGTGCATGGTTGTTGGGCTTGGACCTGTATGTTGTTGCGCTAGCTTGTGGATTGATGTGTTGGCTATGGTGATGTTGTGGGCCATTGTCAAATCCCATCATTTTAATTAAGATGCACCTTTCCCAGCGCATGGAGAAGAGAGCGACAAGATTTTATTTCTTTGTTTCAGAGTCAGCCAGAATCTCGGGATTGCTCAGTGAGATTTTATTTAACCAACACTTTTTTTCTTCCTTTTCTACAAGAGTTTTATTATCATTTTCTCATCCCTCTAGCAAGAGGTTGTTGGCGCTCCAGTTTCGAAGCCCAAGCCTAGAGCCTTCGTTTTAGTCTTGTGTCTCATTAAAAGTGTTCTCAGTGTTTACCTTCCATGCCTCTTGAACCTGATTCTAGTGTGCTTTATTTAAATATTGGGAAGCTAATACTCAATCCCAGTTTTACTCGACACCTTTTCCACCTTGCCCTTTATTAAATAATATATATATTTAGGAATTTAACAAGAGCCTCAAGTCAATGTTAAATTTCTTTCCAGTTAAAATTTATATTTTAGTTTATCAATATTCTAAATTAAAATTTTGTTTAGTTTAAAATTTATTTTAAAATCATACTACAGTTAAGATTTATGCCTACAAAGTCATACTTTCTCTAGTTGTGTAAGAGTGGCTTGACTGTAGAGAGTGGTTTTCACTTTTATATTTTTATTCATTTCCTATTTATATTCATAGTGTAATAATGGTAATCATATATGCTGAAATCCCCATGTAAAGGATCGTACTCACTTTGATAATTATATTCATATTCCTATTTATTTTCACATCTATAAATGATGGTAACCATTAAGGAGTAAGCTTATATTCTTTTTAACTTGCACCAAGTGGCGTATGGTTGTGATCACATTAGTTGCACATTCATGGCTAAGTGGTTGGGAAATCCAGCCAATCACATGTTGCATGTTGTTGGTATGTTGCTTTATAAAAGAAATAATGACATGATGTTGATGATAATTTTGTTTAGCATGTACAATAATTTCGATAGCTTCCCTCATTTTTCTTTTTATGTTGATTCTTATAAGTTTTCCCCTTTTTAAAAGATATATGAAAACAAATTCCTTAAGTTCATTGTACACTTTGGCATGCTTAAAGGAGTGGTAAGGCAAGGCACTCGAGTCTCTTGCGGCTTATAACAATGTTGATCCAGTATTGATGGTTTTACTTTCTCACTTCTTGTGCAAATGGATTGTATCTCATGAATGATAGTCATAGATTTTAGATTTCTTGCGCATTTGGATTTATGTAGTAAATGGTGGTTTTAGATATATATATTTTTTTCATTTAGTTTATTCTTGAATGGTGGCTTTAAACTTAGTTATTTCTTGAACACATGAAAATTAAGGTATTGAATGATGTATTGTATAATGTTTAGATTTTACTTCTTGTGCACAAGAGAATGTCAATGTAATGAATGGTTGTCGGTTATTTACTTCTTGCACCATGAAAAAATTATTGTAACGAATGATTGTTTAGGTATCATATTTCATGCGTGCCATGGAATAAATGTCGAATTGTGTTGAGCACACGACGCTTTAATTTTTGTTGTGGAAGGACTAATTAGTAACTAATTTTCTCTCACTCATTAATTAAGTTGGCTCGTGAAGGTTTTGGAATTGATTACTCTCGCACGCAATGATTTTTAATATTGATGTGTGATTGTTACGATGATGGTTACTCTTACACCCTCGTTAATGATATAGGCTTGATAGAATGATTACATGGATGATGTAGATGTTGTAGATTAGCTAGTTGCTCAGATTGATTTCACTAGTGGGACATAGACACCTCCTTGTTCCTCTTAATAGTCGCCAGCCTTGAGACCTTAAATGGTTAAAATAAATTGGAGCTTGGGCTTGAGAATTGCTTATGTGTCCTGAAGGTCCTAACCTTCTAGGGTAGGTTGGGCGGGTAGTATATTATGTGTTTTTTGCGATTATCTTTATGATCCTTATGAATCCTTATGCTATCTTATGTTTCCAAGTAGTGATATATGATGATGGTACTTATGAGATGCGTTGAATGTTTAAGATTGTAATGTTATGAATAATTTTTAATTGTAGAATGAAATGATGTGGGGATGTTGTTAATTATTGTGTTAATACATGGGCATCTGTGTCGTGGTACATGGTGATGATGTGAAAAAATTATGTCATATTTGATTATTAATGAATTAATATTGTTTCATTAATTTATGTGATCAATGTGTCGATGATTTTGGATTTTTATTATGATGTTTAAATTTTCAGAACAAACCTTTAAAAAAAATTGACATGTTGTACGTCGCTTGGTTGTCGTATCGACGGAGTTGTTACATCTGCAAAATTTTAAAGGAGTGTATTCAGGCTTTATACCTTCAAATTTTAATGAAATGGACATATCATAGGAAAACATAAATCTTTTCAAGTGAAAAAAAATCATTCATTACCGAAAAAATCATTCTGGACACAATGGAACAATCCTATCAGCCCAAAAATGCATGGAAATGGAAAAAAACAATAGATGTGGAAACACGACTTCAAGATTACAATGTACAATGGGAGCGGGTATTCAAATGAACTCTGATACCATGTTCAATAACCAAATTATTCCAATAGAGGAACAACATATTCAATAACCACTCATACAATGAGATCAAAAATCAACACACTGATGTTTTTACATGGTAAAACCCCTATTGGGAAACATCCATGAACCCATCCAACATGGCCACTCAGATCTATTTATTATTGTAAAATAAAATATTATAGAGATATTTATAAGATATTTTCTCACAATCGATCATCACAAAATAACCCTCCATGCCCTTTAAATAGATATCATGTACCAATCAGTTGTTAGTCCATGAATCAATGTAGTAATTAATATTGACAAGAATATGAGTTGTTAGATCACTCTATATCAGGAGCATTCAATATCGTCAAATTACCTAAGTACAAATGCATACTAATGCATAGTAAATAAACACACTAAGAAGAACACTTTTATCTAACGAATTATTAGACCAAGTTGATATTAACGAAATCCTAAGTGTCTAAATATCCTAACATTTCTTTTAAAATGATGAAAATCCTATTAGGAATCCCCTTGAACTTGTTCATTGTGATGTATATGGGCCAATGAATGCTCCTTCTATCACCATATTATCCTATTTTGTTACCTTTATATATGGTTTTGTAATGAAATGTTGGATATATTTCATCGAGCACAAGAGTGAAGTGTTTGAAATGTTTCATAAATTTAAATCCTTTGTAAAAGGGAAAATAGGGAGTAGCATAAATATATTGAGAAGTGATAATGGTGGGGAGTGTTGGAGCCACCCTTCTCTAAAAAGGTGAAATGTTATACTTAATCCCCAAAAGCTAGATTTTGGGACTTCGTTTATTTCATGATTCTACCCACTAAAGTCGTGGTATCCCGACAGGCAAAATGGCGAAAACCTTTTTGGTCCTAACCACCATTACTAAATGACTAAGCAAGGATTATCGCCTTTCATCACCTCGTACTCTCACTCTCGGGAGTTACACATTGAACGCTACTAAAACTTATGACTTGTGAAGTCATGAAGTTGCGTTAAAGTTACCCAGGTTAGTATCGAGAGTAGATCACTTTAAACCTTAGTTAATCACTATCATGATTTCACAACTTGGTGATTGCTTCCCCAAAGGGCAGCACCTTTGTAACTCAGATCCATAAAGTCACAATATTCATTAATTTATCATTCATTAGTTAAAGGCTTGATTCAAATCACATAAAATCAACTAAATCGCACCATCGCGATTTTGGGTTTTTAGGGTCCAACAACTAGGAGTGAAATCACCTGATACGGTGAACGTTGAAAAAGTGAATTAGTGAATAAAGTGCACTTAATTCAAAGATCTAAACCAGATTAATTAATGACTTAAGAAACCTTTAACACATACGGTTTATGAATGGAGTCTTGAATGTTTCTGCATTTTTCTAGGTCACGAATCATCAAACATTTATGGCATTTATTTGATTTTCAGTGAGGTGATGGATAGCAAGATATCATTTTACTTCTAAATATTTCTATTAAACAATTTGATAATTATGTTGACAAGGACTTGTACATTTTTAAATGATCAAGACAGAGGGTTTCCTTTCATTATTTCAGTTTTCTTTTCTATTGCGTGAAACAACCATTTCACTAGGATAACTTTTGTTTGTGTTTTCAATCTTTCTGACAGGGGATCTAGTTGCAAGTTTCTCTATCATGGCTCCGTGAAAAGTGCCCAAGGAAATTGTTGAGAGTTTAGGTCAGGGTTCAGACATTGTTTTGGATACCTCACCCCGAAGTATTAATTTTGTCAAAACATGGACGTACATTTCCAACGTTCTGCAATTCGAGTCAATAAACTGCTCTGATGATTCCAACAACAACGAGAAGGATGACTTCTCAACCAAATACAAAATCATCGCTCAAGTAGAGATGCACAAAATAGAGGCAAGGCCACAAATTCTTCCCTATTATGATATGATCAGGTGGGTGCTCGACCATGTGGGCATCCTGACTAGGACGATTGCCAGTGAACATAGAGTGACAATTGAGACTTTCAGACTAGAGCATTTACAGGCAATGTATAAATTGTCACCAACACCGAACCTAACTCACAATGTTGAATTCCTAGAGGGTTTCAAGAAGAAATAATGCGAGCAGTATGGAAAAAATTTATCCAGTCTGATCAAAGATTGGGTTTCACACCCCGCGAAATTCAGGGCTGATACTCATGGAATCTATTCAATATCCTCCTTAAAGCCACAATTCAAGTATATAGCGATGATTGCTTGTAGGCTGTATGGGAAGGAGGAAACTACTCACATTTTCTTCCCATGGGTACCGCTTATTCATAGAGTTGTTGAGGGTTTCTCCTTCGACTAGGCCAAATTGTTGTCTGACAGTCTGACCAGTCGAATTACCGAATATCGAGTGCAGAAGGCAAGTAGGAAAGAGACTTCATTCTTTACATCTTCTTACATCATGGATGTTATTTTATTTATGACACCTTTCTCACTAATTAGTTGGAGTTGGGCTCCATCTAATACAGAGCCTATTCATGTCTACCACTGAAAACTTTGGGAGGATAAAGCCAAAGAATTCATCTACGATATCTTCAACTTGGTAATGGTAACAATGCATGTCTCCATTTTCGGCCTCCTAGGATTTCAGATAACATCATGGACAACCTGAGTAGCGTGGAAGATTGGTATATAGAGGCAGATTTTTCATACATCAGGGTCTTTGGAAACTCTGTTCCTCCATATTCTTTGCCACTATTCTGGCCAGATAAGCTATTCTGTCGTGAGATTTCCAGACAGATTGTGCTCAGCGGGATAAGCAAAGAGCTCAAAGGAGTATTGAAAAATGTATGGCCACCCTTTCCCATTCACATTGGTGCATATTATTTATTAGACTTTTCCCATGCCAGAGCCAAGGCTATGGCCTTAGAGGAAATTAAATTGGTGGACATTGAGTTTAAGAAGCACAACCCAAATAAGGTTGTGAGAAATGACCTGGAAAGTAGTGACCTCAAGAGGTACGAACATGAGGATTAGCCTCATGATGAAATATTCTGGGGAACAAAGACCTATTCTGAAATCTTAAGTCAGATTCAAGCCTTGCCGCCCAAAGATATGGTCAATTTCCTTATATTTCAGTAGCACCGACGGAGTTGTATTCCCGAGGTTTTACAGGGCGAAACCCCAAAACTTCTAGTGACACAACAAACAGAAGCCAAAGGCTCAAAGGACTCGAGTCTTGACAAGAAGAAGAACCCATAGAAAGAAGGGGAGGCTGGGACCTCAGAGCGAGGAGCCAAAATCCCCTATCAATAGGAAGGAAACCTAGAAAAGGTTACATTGGGCAAGCAGGTCGAAATTCAAGTGGGGATATCCTCGCAAGGGTTCGATGACCCACTACCACTCATATCAAACAAGCCAGCCATCAATGCGATCCCGACACAATAATTGAAAGAAATGAGTAGTCCCATTTCTTCTATAACACCCTTACAGTTCACAAAGGGGAACCCCGATGCAGGATGGATTTTCAGTGAAGAGATAACGCCCATTTCTATGGAAGAGTTACCTCCAAATGCATTTTTCTTTAATAAGAAAAGGAATGTCGTAGTGAAGCAAGAATCGTATCAAAAAGTGGGCGCAGTGGCTAAAAATTTTAAAATATTGGTAGAAGGAAAGGTCGTAGAAGAGGAGGAATTCGCCGACAAGATAGTAGGAACACTGGGGGCTTATGCTACAACTGTTGGGTATGTATTATATTCTTTGCACGAGTAGTAGTGTCTGAGTGTATGCACTGGGAACATAGGGGGATTAGAGGGGGGTTGCAGGGGGGTGGAGGCCCCCACGTGGGGGTCCAAGGGTAGTGTCCCCGGAAAATTGTTTTCTACCTCGGGAAATGTGACACCTACCTCGAGAAACGTGTCATGTATTTAGGTGGTTTTTTTGGCACATGGTTTTTGCCGATGGTTTTCTATTTCTAGTTAAGTAATTAGGGTTTTGGACTAATCCAGGTCATTGGGTTAGGGTTTTGGATGCCTTTGGCTCCTATATGTATATTGTATTGTAAACAATGTACCACAATGTATGAATATAATATATGTTGGTTTTTCCGTCTGGGTTTCGAGGGGAAAAATATCTGTGTAATGTTTGCATTTGCCATTGTATCTTTTCTATTCTTTTCTGAATATTTGTTTACAATAGACATTATACAAGGTTATAATTTACAACAACCAATTAGTACTCAGTTGGATCTTTGAAGGCCCAGTTGAAATGAAAGAGCCTCTTGATCAGTAAGTTGGAAGCTAAGGTGGCTACAATGAAAGAAAATGCTAGGGATGAGGTGAGAAAAAGCCTCGAGCAAGATCGAATAGATGATCTACAGGAGATCGAGAAACTTAGATCTGACCTTGAGCAGGTTCTCCAGTCAACGCAAATAAGCCAAATGCAGGTAATCCAACAGGAGCAACAAATTATATAATTACAATTGAAATTGGATGTTGCCAAAAACCAAGTTTTAGACATAAATGTTTTTCAAGCCCAAGCTACCGAAATCTGACAGAAGGTATTAGTGTATCAACAAGACCTGCTTGCAAAAGTGGGAACCATTCATCATCAATTTCAGACAATAGATCAAGTGCTAGAAGATATCTCTTTGCGAGAAAGAGAAGTTGGGGAAGCTCGGGTTGCTTTAAAGGATGTTGTGATAACCACAGGGAACATAGAGACGGTTAGTAGCTCCAAATTATCTATCATAGAGAAAACCAGAGGGAATATCTTACTAAAGGCTTGGGAGCAGAATATATCAGAGAGCAGGGGAAGAGCTAAGCAGGTGATGAATTCTTGTGAAGAAACGTTCACCTTGATAAATAAATCTTTGTTATACCTTGATAAGGAAGGGAGTCTTGGGACACTAGGAAAAATCAATATAGCTAAATTCCTGATAGATATCAAAGAAAATGAAGAAAAGGAGCAAGATGAAATATCCCAAATAAGGCAGGTTGATATGGTCCATGTGGACAAATGGCTAGTACAACCAAGTCTACAATTGTGGTATATCATCACGTAAGACCGACAAGTGGGAAAAAGGTTTCCACAGTTGGCTATGATTTGTTACACCTTTGAGGCAAACAACCAAGGAGAGCCTTCCATGTTGATAGCCCAGTTGGTTGAAAGGTGCGCCAATTGCATTGAGCAGGTGAAAGGGTAGGCTTCTGGTATTAAATAGTGATAGATGTCAATCTATTCTATTTTTGGAGCCAGAGGAGCAGAGAAAATAAGGCGCTATGCCCCTATGAAGGAATACAAAAGACGAGGAAATGAAACATTTCAATCCTTTATTTGTAACAAACAAGTTTCTAGAATGTTTGGAATTCTAAATGTTTACAAGTTTGTTTAAATATACATCTTGGAAAGGAACGAAGGGAATTTTAGTTTTGGAGATTGTAATAGAGAAAGTTCTCCTTTGCCAATATTAATACAAAGCGTATTGAAGACTCCATATTTCGTCAAGATTGAGTTATGTGTTTTCCTCTATTATTTTCATACTTCATGTCATTTTTATATACATCTTTGATAAATGTTTTAACTACAATTTAGTACAACTTCTATTGTTGCGATCAGGTTTCAGGTATCTAGTTATTTACAGCTTTTCCTCTGTATAGGATATTAGCAGGTACAAGACCTATGGATTTCTTAGATCTCTCCTTTCCTTAGATTTCTTAGATTTCTTAGATTTCTTAGATCTCTCCTTTACAAGACCTATGGATTTCTTATATTTCTTAGATCAAGGTGTCTCTTTTCCTTTCTTCTTTTGTTATAGCGCGGGATTCCTCTGGAATTGATGCTCGACATTGTTGACAGCTCTATTTTTTCTTTCATTTCACACTCAATTTCAGATTTTAATTTAGTTACGAAAAATGACCTTCTATTTTGCTAAATTTTATTTGGTTTCACTGAATTTTCCTTATATAATAAAAAATAGAAATAACACTTTAAAACATCAACCCCTTTTAAAGGCTTTGTTACTCCATGATAGTACCCACCGTAAGACAACCCAACATTGAACCCGGCCTATTATATCAAACCAACATCTCTTTGAATCTTTTTGATACTACACTTAAGACTGCCATCATCTGGGTAGAGCTCAAACGTTCATGGGCATCCATCGAACGAGATATCAACATTCAAGAATATTTGGAAGCGAGACAATGGAAACTCAGAAATCAACCATATCTTTCTTTCCTGAAGTTTCCCTTTCCCTTTTTTATCACTCACTCACTTTGGATGCTTGGACTCTATACTTTACAACCTTGAGTACAGAATCTGGAACAACATATTTCTTGCGCCATTGCCTGGGACGAAGAATCGTAGTCACTTTCCCCTGAGAGAACGACATTTCCAAGTTTTGTTTTTTGATAGTGAACAAAGAGTGAGGACATCACTAAGGATAAACCTTTACCATTCACTTGGTGACTCCACTTTCAAGTAAGCTAGCATCCTTTCGAAGGAACACTACAAAAAACCTAGATGCTAAACAGATCATGCTAGTTCCCGACCCTGAAAAAATACTAAAACCAAGGGGTCTTTTCAAACAAAACACTGTTGTTTACCAACCCAAGTCCACTTAGTCTAAAGATAATACTTTTCTTGAAGCTTCTTCCTTACGAGAACTTTCTCTCGAAAAAACATCGGCCAGTATTGTCGAAGTCGAGACCCTAAAGTCTGAGAAAATCCTACCCGAGATTAAGACTGAAACCTCTCCGAATACCTCTTAAGTTAGTAGGGGTGACACACCTATCATAAAGCTCATCCCTATTGACATCCCATCGACTCTCAATATAAACCTCTTTGTCACGCAAGGCCTTGAATAAGTTTCCACACCCATAGATTCGACACGAGTGGGCTCTCCCATTTACATATCTTGCAAGTCAGAGGAACCAATTCCCCGTTTATCCTCTCTCCATTTTTCAACTTTCACCTCCCCTGGTAAAAATTTCCCTGCGTTTTTCCCCCTCCATCCTGGGGAAGCTAGGGAGTCACTATACATCTTCGCCAACCCTCTTTATAATGCAAAAATTTCCTGTCCTAGGTCATCCATGGTCATCGCTAGAGGAGGAGCAAGGGGAGTAGGAGGTCAAGGCCAACAACCTCCCCCAATGTTTTCACCAAAGTAGCTGCTAGATACGCCCCCTTGGTCCTTCCAGTACCCCTCCATGATTTACTCGAAAACTATATGAAAAAATTACCCAAGTTCATAGGAGAAGGGGATCTAACCGCAACCAAGCATATCAACTTCTTCGATTAATTCATGGATATTCTAAGTCTCGAAGATGAGGACGTTTATTCCCATTTTGTTTTCCAAACCTTTGAGGGACAGGTAAGAGCTTGGTTTTGGAGCTTTCCCCCTAGTTCAATATTATCCTACGATGCACTAGAAGACCTTTTTCTCAAACAATGGGGTGAAAGAAAGGATCATTTATACTATTTGATCGAGTCCGTGTCTTTAAGGAAAAAGGGATCTAAAACTGTTATGGAATTTATCCAAAGATTTAACAAGTTGTACAATAACATCCCCGTTGAAGTTAAACCTTCCCAACCCGCTGCCAAAGTAACTTTCACTGGAGCTTTTGAACCTGATTTCACTCTACTGTTAAGGGAAAGGAGAGGGGTCAACTTAACCCAAAGGAAATATGACGTTCTGGAAATTGAGTCAAACATGATGGCTTCGGGTAAATTAAAGACGAAAATCGAAACGGGAAACAAAGAAACTAAACATTTCATAAAACAAGCGGGTCCCTCTGGATCTGGAAGGTCCTCAGATGATAAAATGGATGACATGGATAGGATAATAAAAGATATATCAAACAAAATCTCAAGAATGGAGCTAGACCAATCCAAATCTGATTAATTCGTTAAGAGAGAATTCAGGAGGAACCCCAATCCTTAGATTCAAAAAAGACAAATTAAAAATGAAGATCAAAAAATTCAAACACCTCTAAAAAATAAAAAAAAATTGGAGGAAATGATATGCAAGAGTTTGAGGATTTGGAAAAAGACATAAACAATTTAGTCAAAAATCGTATACAACCTCATTTGATGAAAGAATATTATGAGAAGTCTCTAAACACTGAACAATCATCAGGTGTAGATAATAACCTAAACAACATTGATGATCTCACTTCTCAAGGGATGGCCGACACCATAATGGATGAGCCCCATCATAAATACAATATAAGGCCTAAAAAAAACCTGTGTCGACTGGTCAACCCAAGAAAATTTTGCCTAGGGGTGAAACATACGAGCCCATCCAGAAGGGGACCGAAATGCGAAATAACAAAGAGGTAGACTCAAAGAATACCAACATAAAAGAGGCTAAAACCCAAGTGAGAAGAACTAATACAGTGGAAATGCAGACATCTGAAATGCCCGAAATCACTGAAAATAAAATAGTGCAAACAAATAAAATGGATAGGAAAGAGCCCGAAGTTTCATCCAAGGAAACAGATAAAATTGCGATAAGTTTCTGCCTAGAAAACGAGATAAATAAGATCAAGATACCAATACCTTTGGTTGAGTTGGCGAAGAATATTATGCACCGAAAGAAAATAACCAAGATGATAATTTTTTTAGATTTAGAGATTCAGTCTGACTTGATAAATCTGGAAGATGATAAGCCTAATATCACTTTTGTTCCACATTTTGAAGGTGCCATAGATACCGTCGACCCCTTCCATATTACCCTGAAAATGCATGATCGACTGTTGTATAATTACATGTTGTACTCTGGGGCCTCTCATAACATAATGCCCAAATCTATTATGGATAGACTAGGTCTTGAAATCACTAGACCCTATGGAGATATTTACTTGTTCAATTCAGGAAGAGTTAAGTGCATGGGCATGATAAAATATTTAGTAGTCACCCTCGCCCAGATTCTGGTGAAAAATGTTCTGATGGATGTAGTTGTCATTGATATACCCCCGAAGTATGGTTTTCTATTATCTAGATCTTGGGGAGCCAAGCTCAGGGGATCCCTTTAGCTGGATATGACCTATGCCACCATCCCTGTTTTCAGCGAGCAGTTCACTCGGTTATACAGGGAAACACGGTTAACATATATGGTAAGTGATCTTTAGAATCCTAACAATTACCCTGTTTATGTCACCGATCAAGACTTGGGAAATTGTATTTTGTCTTTTGACAATAGTGAAAATAATTGTATGGAATAAAGTTATATTGATGAAATCAAAACTGAAAAGACAACTAAAAGGGTGTATAGAAGTGGGACTTGGAAAATTATTTTTGATGGTGCTTCATCGTGTGAAGGAGCGGGTGTAGGCATGCTTTACGTAGCACCTAAAAATGAATTCGTCATCCGCTTCTCTTATAGGCTATAGTCAGACATAGACTACACAAACAATGTATGCAAATATGAAGCTCTAGTCTTGGGATTGGAAGCTGCCAAGAAGCTAAACATAAAGAACTTAGAGGTCTATGGAGATGCATAACTAATTGTGAAGCAGGTAAATTGGCAGTACCAGGCCCAGCACCTGAGACTGAGGTCCTACAGAAATTATGCCTAGATTCTAATGGAAAATTTATTTTTTTTAGTAAAGGTTCATTTCATCCCACGAGCCGAAAACCAGCAAGTCGATTCACTGGCTAAAGCAACGTCGAATTTTGAACCCCCTACTGGTTTCAAATTAAAATACCACATAGAGGTAAGGCACAAACCATCCATACCAAACAACATACAAAAAATGTAGGTATTCGATGATGACGAATAGATTAGAAAGTTCCTGGAAATGGTGGATGATTTCTTTGAAACTCACATTGACCAGGAAAATCAAAATGACCATAGCTAGATTATGCAGGAAGGGGAGGAGCCTCACGAGTTCTGAGAAAAAATCACAAATCATCGCCTGCTAGTATTAAAAGGTAATTAAATCCCTAATGGATTGATACCTCTATAAAGGTTGTTTGATCAAAATGACATGCCTCTGAGTTCTACCTTGCAGCCCCAATCAGAGGAGTTCAAAGACTGTGACATGGGCACCACCAAAGAACCTAGTATAGTGAAACTATCAAAGTACCTTCCTCCTGAGATAAAAAGTAAGTATATGGACTTACTTAGATGGTATAAGGATGTCTTTTCATGGTCTTATGATGAGCTCAAAACCTATGACACTACTGTGATCGAGCACAAGATACCTTTGAAACCTAGTGTCAAACCCTTCAGAGAGAAGCTCAGGAAAATCAACCCCATTTTACTACCTCTGGACGAAAAAGAAGTGAAAAGGATTTTAGACACAAAAATAATTGTACCTCTCAGGTACTCTGACTGGGTGGAAAAACTAGTCCCGCTTAGTAAAAAGAGTGGGGAGATCAGACAGTGTGTGGAGTTTAGAAATCTAAATAATTCCTCTCTCAAAGACAATTATCCTCTACCCAAAATTGATCAAGTTTTGGAAAAAGCATTTGGGGAAAATAGGATGTCGATGATCGATGGATTTCCGGCTATAACCAAATTGATGTCAATGAGCATGATAAAGGAAAAACAACTTTCACCACCCCTTGGGGCACATTTATGTATGAAAAAATGACTTTTTGTCTGATGAATGCAGACGCTACTTTCCAATGCGCTATGGATATCTCTTTCATTGGTGAGAGAGATAAATTTGTGGTCATCCATCTTGATGATCTAACCATTTTTTCTAAATCCGATGAAGACCATCTGATACATCTAAAGCAAGCATTCGAAAAATGACAAAAATTCAGTTTCTCTTTAAACCCCAAGAAGTCTCACTTTGCGATGCAAGAAGGTAAACTCTTGGGCCACATTGTCTCTTGAGACAGAATTAAAATTGAACCTAAAAGGGTAGAAGCTATAGACACCATAAATATTCCAACAAATATAAAAGAATTTCAATCATTTTTAGGAAAAATAATTTTTTTGAGAATATTTATCCCAAACTTTGTTGAAATCGTGAAATTGATCATAGATATGCTAAAGAATAACAATGAAGTGAAATGGACGGTGGAAGCTAAAGTGTCATTTTCACTCATCAAGAAAGTTATCAGTGAAGCACCCATTCTAGCAAGCCCCGATTATCTAAAGGATTTACTCATTTTCTCGTTTTCTTCTGAACATACAGTGGTGGAAGTGCTCTTGCAGAAAAATGAAGAAGGTTTCGAGCAAGCAACATCTTTTTTTGGTAAAAGTCTTAGAGATGTTGATTTGAGATATGATATAATGGAAAAGAAAGGGTATGTTATGGTGAAGGCATTGAAGGATTTTAGAACCTATGTGTTACACTCCAAGGTAATTGCATATGTGCCCATTAGTTCTGTAAAGGATATACTAGTTCATCCTGATAGCGACTGGAAGAGGGGTCGATGGCTTACTAAAATTCAAGAATTCGATTTAGAGGTGAAACCGACAAAACTAGTAAAGGGACAGGGTTTGGCTAAGATCTTAGCTAAATCAAATTTCAAAGAACTCGAAATGAATAACCTGCAGGGATATGAAGGATGTGGGGACGTAAACGAGCCCAGTGACCCAATAGCTATAACCATAATCGAAGAGAAGATTGCATTATCGGATTGGTATAAAGACATAGTGTCTTACCTACTGACCCTGAAATGCCCTAGTGATCTGTCTCCAGCTAAATCCATAACACTGAAGATGCATGCAGTGAAATACTATATATCTGAAATGCAATTGTACTGGAAGGACCCATTAGGCTTCCTACTAGTTTGTTTGGTAGAATCAGAAACAAAGGGGGTCATAAATGAATTCCACGAAGGATTATACGGAGGGCGTCATGCCTGGAGGGCCACATCTTATAAAATCCTGAGGGAAGGATATTATTGGCCTAAACTATTCTCAGATGTCAACACTAAAGTCAGATCCCGTAACCCTTGCCAGTTGTTCACGGACAAACAAAAGCTTCCAGCACCACCTCTGGTCCCTTTCAAAACAGAAGCCCCTTTTCAACAATGGGGGTTAGATTTTATAGGCAAAATCAATCCGCATTCCAATGCTCAACACAAATCGATCCTCACTGCTATAGATTACTTCACAAAATGGGTGGAGGCTATTCCGACTAGAAAGGAAACCAATTCAGTGGTAATAGATTTCCTGGAAGAGAGCATATTGTCTAGATTCGACTATCCCTGAAAGATAGTAACGGATAATGCCTAGGAATTCAAGTCTATGGAAATGGTCAGCTTTTTCCAAAAATATAACATCATATTGAGCCACTCAATGACATATTACCCTCAAGGAAATGGGTTAGCCGAATCATCAAATAAAAAATTAATTTCTATAATTAAGAAGGTGCTAAGAAAAAACAAAAGATCTTGGCATGTACATTTGAAGTATGCCTTATGGTCAAATCAGATAGGTATGAAGAGATCCATTGGTACTTCTCCTTTCCAAATGGTATATGGGACTGATGTGGTACTACCTATAAATCTATCGCTCCCTGTGATGAAGCTCTGGAAATATGAGAAAGAAGATCCAAACCACGTCACAAGAAGAATAAATCATTTGATTAAATTCCAACAACACAGGACTGAGGTGGACAAAAGGATGAAGAAATACCAAGACAACATGAAATAACTGTTTGATCATAAGGCCAAAAACAAAGAGTTCCTTCCCGATTATTTGGTTTTGAAATGGGATGCTAAAAGGGAAGACTCGGCAAAACATGGTAAATTTGATCATATCTGGTATGGACCATTCAAATTCTCATATTCTAAAGGGACGAATTCATTTCTGTTAGAGAATTTGGATGGTAAAATCCTCAATGCCCCCGTCAACGAGAACTATTTAAATCACTATATGCAATAAATTATTTTTGAATCTCCATTTTATATACCGGTTTGCATTTTTGTCTTTTATAGCTTTTCGGTAAGTTCACCTTCATCACAAATAAAACAGGTTAGTGATTTCCTAGAAGTAGAGATATGAAATTTCCAACACACTGAATCCCACAAATCTTGAAGGCCTGATACTCTTCATGTTGTTTCTTACAGGATTCCAACTTACAACCCAAACAACAAAAGGAGAAAACAGACGATCATGTATCAGGAAATTGACTCACACGAAACAGGTGACATATTTTTTATTTTTTTTTACAAGATAACGAAATGGTAAGGCAAAGATATAAATTTCTGAAGTATATAGGCTTCAAACGAACATCACTTAAACATATCATGGTCTCACGAGTATGCTATATTCTCCTAACATGTATTTAAAAGAACAACTTTTTAGTGTCTTTAAAAGAACAACTTTTACCTTGGTTTCTAAAAGGGTTCACCCGAAAAAGAGTCAGGATTGTGTGTTAATGTCCAGGTGTTTTGAATTACAAAACCTTCTCTTTTTTACTTTTCTATCCCTGCTCTCCTCTTAATCTCTGACACCTTCCCATACCCTCCACAGAGGAATAAGAGGTTATGCTTTAGTTTTGGAAACTAGTGAACAAATTTTTGAAAATAAGCTAGCATTCGTGACTCCCCGGTCTCCCGCTAAGCAAAGTTATGCATAGGTTGATCCTAACTCTCTTAGGTATTTTAAAAGGTTTCAAATGGTTAAGTATTTCTCAAAGGAAGACCCCTGGAAATAAATTCCTCCATAATTTCATGCATACTAGAACTTTTTGAAGGTCGAGAGAAAGTTGGTCTAGAGTGCTCAAAGCAAGGTGACAGGCCTCTGTAGCGAATATTACATAGATATCACCCCTGATATACATTACCATATTCATTTCCCCCACCTAGTCCAAAGAGATGATGAAAGGAAATTCAAAAAAATATTTCCCTCATCTCAGCATTTAAATGAAAAATCACAATTTGGAGTGGTGAAAGGAAATTCAATAAAGGGAACCATATAACTTCACCGAGGTACTAAACAGGCTCACTGGTAGTGAATAAATATCTAATATATCTTTAATGCTTCCATACTTAAATTATTCTACACTCTGGTAATTAGCCTTTTCGAAACTGGATCTACAACCCAAGTTCATGCAGGTCTCCCTGATTAAAAGCGTAGATGTAACTTCATTTTGATGTAAGCTAAAACCTACAGGACCTGTTGAATTTCCTAAGATTGTTTGGACCATATTAAGTAGACCCAATTTCATCTTCGAGAAAGGGAAAGTCACGGAATGGACTTTAGTTGAGTTTAGAAAGCATGTCGAGTTTTGAAAGTTTTCTGGAAATAAAGTTGAAACCTCAAAGTTCCCTCTGTATCCTACTTCCAAACAAGTTTCACAGAAGCAAATAATGACTCCATTTACCCAATACAGGCACTTGTTATGATGTCCTTCTCATCCCGAAAAGAGACAAGATCCCTATTTGGAGCCTATGTTGGAGCCACCCTTCTCTAAATAGGTGAAATTTTATACTTAAGCCCCAAAAGATGGATTTCGAGACTTCCTTTATTTCACGATTCTAGCCTCTAAAGCTGCGGTATCCCGACACGCGAAATGGCGAAAGCCTTTTAGGTCCTAACCACCATTCCTAAATGACTAAGTGGGAATTATCACCTTTCATCACCTCGTACTCTCTCTCTTAGGAGTTACACATTGAACGCTTCTAAAACTTCTGACTTGCAAAGTCGCGAAGTTGCGTTAAAGTTACCCAGGTTAGTATCGAGAGAAGATCACTTTAAACCTTAGTTAATCACTATCGTGATTTCGTGACTTGGCGATTACTTCCCCAAAGAGCATCACCTTTGTAACTCCAATCCATGAAGTCACGATATTCATTAATTTAGCATGGATTAGTTAAAGGCTTAAGTCGAATTACAAAAAATCAACTAAATCGCACCATCGCGATTTTGGGTTTTTAGGGTCCAACGGATAGGAGAGAAATCACCCGATACGGGGAACGCTGAAAAAGGGGATTAAAAAATAAATTTCACTTAATTAAAAGATATGAACCATATTAATTGATGCCTTAAGCAAACTTTAACACACATGGTTTACAGATGGAGTCTTGAATGTTTCTATGTTTTTCCAGGTCACGAATCGTCAAGCATTTATGGAATTTATTTGATTTTCAGTGAGGTGATGGATAGCAAGATATCGTTTTACTTCTAAATATGTCTATTAAATTATTTTACTGTTCTGTCGACAGGGACTCGCATAGGTTTAAATGATCAAGGCAGAGGGTTTATTTTCAATATTTCAGTTTTCTTTTTGCGTGCACAACCATTTCACCAGGATAACTTATGTTTGTGTTTTCAATCTTTTCGACAGGGGATCTAGTTGCAAGTTTCTTTATCATGGCTATGTGGAAATTGCCCAAGGTAGCTGTGAAGAGTTCAGGTCAAGGTTCAGACATTGTTTCTAATTCCTTGCCTCGAAGTATTAATTCTGTCAAAACATGGATGTACGTTTCCAACATTCTGCAATCCGAGTCGATAAATTGCTCGAATGATTCCAACGACAATGAGAAGGATGACTTGTTAGCCAAATACAAAATCATCGCTAAAGAAGAGATGCACAAAATAGCGGCAAGGCCACAAATTCTTCCCTATTATGATATGATCAGGTCGGTGCTGGAGCATGTGGACATCCTGACTAGAATGATTATCAGTGAACAGAGGGTGACAATTGGGACTTTCAGACTGGAGCATTTACAGGCAATGTATAAATTGTCACCCACACCGAACCTTACTCATAATGTCGAATTCCTAGAGGGTTTCAAGAATAAGGAATGTGACCAATATGGAAAAAATCTATCTGATATGATCAAAGATTGGGTTTCACACCCCATGAAATTTAGGGTTGACACTCATGGAATCTATTCATTCTCCTCCTTAGAGACACAATTCAAGTATATAACGATTATGGCCTGTAGGCTGTATGGGAAGGAGGACATTACTAACTTTTTACTCCCATGGGTACCACTTATTCATATAGTTGTTGAGGGTTTCTCCTTCGATTGGGCCAAATTGTTGTCTAACAGTCTGACCAGTCAAATTACTGAATATCAAGCGAAGAAGGTGAGTAGGAAATCAACTTCGTTCTTTATGTCTTATTACATCATGGATTTTATTTGATTCATGACACCTTTCTCTCTAATGAGATGGAGCTGGGCTCCATATAATACAGATCCTATTCATGTCTACCACTCGAAACTTTGGGAGGATAAATCCAAAGAATTCATCTACGATATCTTCAACTGGGTAATGGTACTAATACATGTCTCCATTTTCGGCCATCTGCTTCCCAGGATTTCAGATAAGATCACAACCAACCTGATTAGCATGGGAGATTGGTATATAGAATCATAATTTTCATACATCAGGGTCTTTGTCACCTCTGTTCCTCCATATGCTCTATCGCTATTCTTTCCAGATAAGATATTGTGTCACGAGATCACCAAACAGACTGTGCTCGGTGGGATAAGAAAAGAGATCAAAGGACTATCAAAAAAGGTATGGCCACCTTTTCCAATTCACATTGGTGCATATTCTTTATTATACTTTAGCCATGAAAGCGCTGAGGCTATGACCTTAGAGGAAATGAAATTTGTGAACATTGAGTTTAAGAAGCACGACCCAAATAAGGTTGTGAGAAATCACCTAGAGAGTTGTGTCCTGAAGAGGTACGCACATAAGGATTCACCTCATTATGAAATCTTTCGAGGTGTGAAGTCCTATTATGAAGTATCAAGTTGGATTCAAGCCCTGTTGCCCGAAGATATGGCCTATTTCATTAGATTTCAGTAGCACCGACGGAGTTGTATTCCTGAGGTTTTATAGGATGAAACCCCAAAGATTCCAATTACACAGTAAATAGAAGACAAAGCCTCAAAGGAATCGAGTCCTGACAAGGAGAAGAACCCATAGAAAGAAGGGGAGGTTGGGACCTCAGAGAGAGGAACCAAAATCCCCTATCAACAGGAAGGAAACCTAGAAAAGGGTACGTCGGGCAAGTAGGTCCAAAGTCAAGCAGGGATATCCTCACAAGGGTTCGACGACCCACTACCACTCATATAAAGCAAGCCATCCATGAATGCGATCCTAAATAAATAATTTAAGGAAATGAGTAGTCCCATTGCTTCTATAACACCCTTACAGTTCACAAAGGGGAACCTCGATGCAGGATGGATTTTCAGTGAAGAGATAACGCCCATTTCTATGGAAGAGTTACCTCCAAACACATTTTTCTTTGATAAGAAAAGGAAGGCCATAGTGAAGCAAGAATCGTATCAAAAAGCAAGTGCAGTGTCTAAAAGGTTTAAAATCATGACAGAAGGAAAGGCCGTAGAAGAGGAGGAATTCACCGACAAGATAGAAGGGACATTGGGGGCTTATGCTACAACCAATTAGTACTTAGTTGGAACTTTGAAGGCCTAGTTGAAATGAAAGAACCTCTTGATCAGTAAGTTGGAAGCTAAGATGGGTACGATGGAAGAAAATTCCAGGGATGAGGTGAGCAAAAGCCTTGGGAAAACCCAAATAGCCGATCTGCAAGATATCGAGAAACTTAGATCCGACCTTGAGAAGGTACGCTAGTCGACATAAATAAGTCAAATGTAGGTAAGCCAGCAGGAGCAGAAAATTATACAGTTACAATTGAAATTGGGTGTTGTCGAAAACCAGGTTTTAGACATAAAGGTTTTTCAATCCCAAGCTACCGAAATCCGAGAGAAGGTATTAGCGGCTCAGCAAGACTTTATTGCAAAATTGGGAACCATTCAACATCACTTTTAGATGATAGATCAAGTGCTATAAGATATCTCTTTGCAAGAAAGAAAAGCTGGCACGACTCGGGTTGCTTTCCAGGATGCTGTGATAGCCACAACGAATGTAGAGATGGTCAGTACCTCCAAATTATCCATCACAGAGCAAACCAGAGGGAATATCTTACTAAAGTATTGGGAGCAAAATATATCAAAGAGTAGGGGAAGAACTAAGGAGGTGAGGAATTCTTGTGAATAAACATTTGCCTTGATAAATAAAAGTGTGCTAGACCTTGATAAGGAAGGTAGTGCTGGGAAGTTGGGAAAAATAAATATAGCTAAACACATTATAGATATCAAAGAAAATAAAGAAAAGGAGAAAGTTGAAATATCCCAAGTAAGCCAGGTTGATATGGTCCAAGTGGACAAATGGCTAGTATAGCATGGTCTACAATTGCGGTCTATTGTCACGGAAGACCGACTAGTGGGAAATAGGTTTCCACAATTGGCGAAGAGTTGTTACACCTTTGAGGCCAACAACCAAGAAGTCCCTTGCAGGTTGATAGCCCAGTTGGTTGAAAGGTGCATCAATTGCATTGAGTAGCTAAAAGGGCAGGCTTCTGGTGTTAAATAGCGACAGATGTCAATCTGTTCTATTTCTAGAGCCATAGGAGTAGAGAAAAGAAGGTGCTATTCCCCTATGAAGGAAGACAAAATATGAGGAAATGAAACATTTCAATCCTTCATTTGTAACTGACAAGTTTCTAGAACATTTGTAATTCTAAATGTTTACAAGTTTGTTTAAATATTCATTTTGGAAAGGAACGAAGGGGCTTTCTCTTTTGGAGATTGTAATAGAGAAAGTTCTCCTTTGCCATGATTAATACAAATCATATTGAAGACTCCATATTCCATCAAGATTGAGTTATGTGTTTTCCTCTGTTATTTTCATACTTCATGTCATTTTTATATACATCTTTGATAAATGTTTTAACTGCAATTTAGTACAACTTCTATAGTGGTGACCAGGTTTCAGTTATCTAGTTATTTAAAACTTTTCCTCTGTATCGTCTATTAGTAGGTACAAGACCTGTTGATTACTTAGATCTCTCCATTTCATGCTTTATCAAGGTGTCTCTTTTCCTTTCTTCTTCTGTTATAGCATGGGATTCCTCTAGAATTGATTCCCTAAATCGTTGACAACTCTATGTTTTCTTTCGTTTCACACTAGGTTTCATATTTTAACTCAGTTATGGAAAACAACCTTCGATTTTGCTAAATTTTATTTGTTTTCACTGAATTTTCCTTATATAATAAAAAATTGAAATGGCACTTTAAAACATCAACCCATTTTAAAGGCTTTGTTACTCCATGACAATACCCATTGTAAGATAGCCCAACATTGAACCCTACCTATCAAATCAAACCAGCATCGCTTTGAATCTTTTCGATACTACACTTAAGACTGCCATCACCCGAGCAGAGCTCAAACATTCATGGGCAACCATCGATTGGGATATCAACATTCAAGAATATTTGGAAGTGAGACAAAGACAAATCATAAATCAACCATATCTTTCATCCCTGAAGTTGTCCTTTCCCTTTTTATCACTCACTCACTTTCGATGCCTAGACTCTATACTTTATAGCGTTGAGTACAGACTCTGGAACAATAGGGAGTACAAGATAATGAATGTATTTCCTTTGGTAAGAAATATAGTATCAAGAGGGATTATTGTGTTCTTTATACTCAACAGAATGTTCTTGCAAAGAGGAAGAACAAGAGCATTGTTGAAATTGCATGGTGCATGTTGGAGCAGTTTGGTATGCCTCATTATCTTTGGAAATAAGATTGCAATACTATTGTTCACATATTGAACATGTTTCCTCATAATTACTTAAGGTATTTTACACCTAAGGATGCTTCTTCTACAGTAAAACCTTTTATTCATAATTTTAGAGTATTTATTTCACCAACATATTCCTACATATCTTCTCAAAAGAGAACAAATCTTGAAGCTCTAGAAAAAGAGGCATGCTTATTGGATATAGTGATGATTCTAAAGCCTATAAAATATTTGTTCCTAGTGAAATAAAAATTATATTGTGCAAAAATGTTTTTTGATAAATCAGTTTTCAAAATGGCATTTAACACTCTTGGTAAGAAAGTGCATCCAACTATTAAATAAGATGATAATAAGTTAATTGCAAAAGACAATGCTGATGTTGTGACTAGTGACAAAACATGGAAGAATAAAACAATTTGATTGGTGGATACCACTACAAACATCATGAAGTAGCTAGGGAGAAACTAATGTGGATAAAGAAACGGGTAGATGGTTTGGGTTTGAAACTTGATGACATGCCAAAATTGTCTCCTCCTAGATGATCTACATGAACCAAAATCCAAAATAAAAGGTATGAATCTAATTTGTGTACTTTGATGAGTACATTAGTTGATTATGAACCCAATACATTTTATGAGGCTTTATGTTATAGAAAATGGGTTGAATCCATGTAGGAGGAATATGAAAGTATCATGAAAAATGATGTGTGGTATTTAGTTCCACTTCTTGAATTAAAGAAAGTTATATGTAGCATATTGATATTCAATCTAAAGCATAATTTTGATGGTTCCATCAAAAAACATAAGGCAAGTTTTTTTGCAAAAGGTTTTAGTCAAAATCTTAGCATTGACTATGATGATACCTCTACACCTATTACTCAATATATTTCCATTAGATGTGCACATTCCTTGGCTACTTGTTTGAATTGGAGTCTTCACCAAATGGACATGAAAACAACATTCCTAAATCATAATCTAATGAAAGAAGTCTACATATGAAAACCACATGGGTTTGAAGATTTTGGTAAAGAGGATATTGTGTGTAAGCTAAAGAAGGCCATTTATGGTCTTAAATAGGATCCTTATATTTGGTATACTCAAATTGATCTGTGGTTCCATGGAAAACGGATAAAAAATTCATCTACCAATGGTAATCTATATTTTATGTGTGATGGTTATATCATTGTGATTGCTATTATATATGTAGATGACCTCATTCTAACAGGGAATGATGATGAACTAATTCATTAGTTGAAGAATGAATCATGTCAATAATTTGAAATGAAGGATTTGGTTCCTCTTCAATATCATCTTGGTTTGGAGGTGTACCATGATAAATATTATCTTATTTTGACTCCAGCCAAGTATGTTGTGGATATTTTAAATAAGTTTAGAATGGGAGGTTTCAAACCTATTTCAACACCCTTGGATCTTGATGCTAAGTTGAGAGTTGATGACCTAAGTAAATATGTGGATGATACAGTGTATCACCAATTGATTTTTATCCTTATTTAATTGTGTAATACTTTTCCCGACTTATCCTATGCAATAATGTACTAAGTCAGCTTATGGTAAAACCAAAGGAGGCTCATTCGCAGGCTGGGAAGACAATTATTCATTATTTGTGAGGTATTGTTTCCTATGCTCTTGGTTATGAAAGAGGAAAATATATTTATTTACATGGCTATGTAGATGTCAATTAGATAGGTTATGTGAACTCTATAAAGTATGTAATGGGTCATTGTTTCTCATTAGGTTATGGTATGGTTTCTTGGAGAAGTAAGAGAAAACGTTGTGTTTCTTTATAATATATAGAAGTTGA
Organism: Picea glauca; assembly: GCA_000966675.3. Taxonomy (NCBI): domain Eukaryota; kingdom Viridiplantae; phylum Streptophyta; class Pinopsida; order Pinales; family Pinaceae; genus Picea; species Picea glauca. Next base: position 293,735 of record JZKD02S2107888.1, read on the forward strand.
ATATATTATTGTTGATAATAGAGTTGTAAGGAAATGATACAAGAGAATCATCATCATCATTAATAAATCTTGGTGGAAGATGACTTAGCATCCAACGCAACGCATTTTAAACTGGTTTGGATACCAAGGAGAGCTCGTCAATTTAATTTTGAGGCTACTGTAATTAAATATCCCATGAGATCTTTAGGCTAGAGCCATTGTATATGCACTTGGATAATGTAATTGTCTTTAATTCCCGTAGGTTGTACATATTTAGAGTGTCGACTCATATCTGAATTGTAATTGTCCATTTATTGTAATCAACTTAGTGGTAGGAATATTTTAGTTGTGATATGAAAGCACTAGAATAATCTGAAGGGAAGGCTCGAGAATCCCTTTCATGTATAAATAAATGTATTCTATGCCCAAAAGAGGTTGTTGAAGGTTGTTGAAACTCTTGTAAATTGTTGTTAAAAAGATATAAAATAAGAGAATTTCTCAAACATTTCTAAGACTATGAACTTGTTCATTCTTCTGAAACCGAATAGATGTTATGTTGTTATCTCTATGTGTGAGTGTGAATTTTAATGATTTATTGAATGAGTTCTTGATTTAGTTATAATTTTCAATTGTTTCTCTTCTGAGAATCACAATGCAAGGAGTTCATAGTGCCAACGCAAGGAGTGTGGGGACCGAACCACCAATAGGTTCATAGCTCAGGAGAGATAGGGAAGATTTTCCCAGAGCAAGCGCAAGGCATGCGCCTACACTCAAGGAAGTGTAAATGCTCAAAGGGGAGACCAATGCAAGGAGTGCATTGAGTCCACATTTTGTTAAGTGTTGATAAATCCCATGATAGTTAGTGAAAGGAGTGTGCAGGTGACTTTTCCAAGTCCCAAGCTCAGGAGAGAAGTGCAAAGTGTGCACCAGAGTTCGATTTTTCCATGTGACAAGGCTCATGAGAAACAATGAGTGTAAGTCTCTAAGAAGGAACATGAAAATAGGATAAATCCCTTTGATAAGGTCAAAAATATGACATCTATATGGGAGGAGCTTAAACCCCTCACAACCATTCAATCTGGAGAAGGATAAAAGTCATTAAGTGCTAATTCTTTCGGACTTCGTTGCTCCGAAAGTTTTTAAGTTGTTTGTTGAAAAGTAGGCCTGGAAATCCTAAATCTCTGAAATCCAAGAGAAAATATCTACCACAAATTTTTGGATGAGTGGGAGCCATTGGATCCCCAAGTGATTCGACGATTCAACACTCCAGGGAAGTTTGTTCATTGTTGTTTGGGGTGAATAATCTCCCAAACCTCCAAAGCTTGGAGTAAATCTAGATCATTGATCATTCGACTCTTTGTGAGTTTGGCGTTTCGATTCTTTAGGGAAAGTGCATTGATTTTTGTTGGAGTGGGGAAACACCTGAAGCCTAGAGTCCCGGGGTGCCTAATAACCATTTTTCCAGACACTCGGTCACAAGTCATGGTCACATGCACGGGTTTCCTATACGAAAGGAATCCTCGTGAACTTAAATTTCACACCTATGTATTTGAGAATCCTTTGGGTAAGTTAAGTTTAGGGGTAAGTGGGATCTTGAGAGCTACTCTCGCTCTTGTGTAGTTTGATCCTAGATCGGAGGGTTTCACAGGCCCATAGTGGGTTTGGATCAAGCAATATGGTTTAATAAATTGTTTCTTTAACATGGAATGATGGAGAAGAATCCTAATATTATTTATTGTTATAATTAGCCATGTGTTAATTTGGAAAAAAATCTCATGTTCCCTTACAGGTCAAAGCACATTAAGACTAGGTATCATTTCATTAGAGACTTGATCAACAATAAGGATATTTCCATGTATTATTGTTTCATTGAAGATAATGAAGTGTATATACTCATGAAATCCTTACGAAAGACGGAAATTGAATATTGTAGGATTGAACTTGGGTTGTGTGTACTTAGCACTCTCCTTAAGAGGGAGAGTTAGAAAATGTGAGTCCAGTGCTACTATTTACTATTTTCCAATAGTTTTTATTGGTGTGTTCAATGTAATTTTTTGATTAT
>JZKD02S2107888.1:295793-308516 GCA_000966675.3 Picea glauca
TAGTCTATTATTGTTGAGTTTGTTGAATCTTAGTTGGATATGAGATATTCTCTTCAACATGATTTTCTCCTAGAATAAAATTTGGAGTTGAGTTGTTGTTCGCTTGAAGATTTAAAGGGATAATGTGTCTATCTTTAGTCAAATAAATTTGTGTATAAATTTACTTTCACCTGAATCAAATAAAAAATTCATAATGTTTTTGTATGTTATGATTGTATTGTTATCAACTATTATGTTTATTCTTCAAATATTTTACAATATATTTTTTTTATAATTGTGTAGTTGTTTTAAAAGATGATACTTAAAACAATAGTTATTTTAAGAGATGATACTTAAAAGAATCAGGGAAGAAACCATAAAAGAGATCAATTTATGTTTATTTGGTTTGAACTTATGAAATACCAGTTTATGTTTATTTTTATGTTATATAAAACATTTCATTTTATATTCTATAGCATGGGTCTTTTCCATATTAATGAATTTTCATATATATCATGAAAACACCAAGGAGGTGATGGCCACAAAATATCTATGGGTGACTATACTTTTTAAAGAACAATGTTTAAAACTTTACTTTTTAAGAAGATTTTTTTTTATTTAATTTTTTTTTAGAAACATATGTTTACTTTCATTATTTAGGCCATGTAACATTAACATGATGAAAACTATGCCATGCATGACTCTCTGTTTTTTTATGGTATCATTTTTTGTTTTTATATTCATCTAATACATTTTATTTGTGAATTTATGTATATTGTAATTAGTTGAAATTCATGATTTTTTTTCAACATATTATATATTTTACACTAATGAAAAAATCACATTCTATACTTTTGGAAATCTTGTACTCAAATAATATTTCGGATGATGTTGAATGGGTGTAGCGTTTTACTCTAAAGTGTACTATACATAGCAGTAGAAGTTGTAAGTGACACCAATTACTACTCGTGTTTTTCTTGCCAAGATTGATTGGCACAACATCTTTGAATTTGTCATTAGCTTTTAGACATAACACTAGAAGTTGCAAGTGGCACCAATTATTACTCGTGTTTTTCTTGCCAAGATTGATTGGCACAACATCTTTGAATTTGTCATTAGCTTTTAAGCTAATTAATCAGGTGACGAGAGAAACCTATATAAGAAATGTCAACCAATGAGTACCATTTTCTTTCTAAACTATCTTGGAAAGAAAGACAATATTATACTCATAACTTCCTTCCTTGGCCAATATGAAGATAGAATAATCTTAAAAAGAGTGTAATATGCATATATTAAAAAAATATGAATATAATAAATTCCTTCACTAATATGAAGATAGAATAATCTTAAAAAGAGTGTAATATGCATATATTAAAAAAAATATGAATATAATAAATTCATCAAATGTGTCAAGTGCATCAATTCACATATACTCAAGACAAATTCACTAAAACAACTTAACTTGTGTAAAGTAGAATAAAAGCCTACTAAAATAAACATTCATCAAGAAATGTTTTCTATTCATATGATTTTTTTCCAAGTTTCAAAAAAATGGATGTAGTCTTCCTTGCAATAATGTATATTATAGTATTGGAACATGCAATTGTGTATACTTGGATCGATTATTGCTATTGTTTCTTTTAGATATGTTAATTCTTTCAATATTCTTTCATATATGTTAATTGGACAATAATCCGATTAATCAAGTTAAAATAATAACACATCGAAGAAATGTTAGTCATTAAATATTATTTTATTCATTAACTACTTTGTATACTATAGTATTGGAACATGCAATAATGTATACTATAGTATTGGAACATGCAATTGTGTATACTGGATCGATTATCGTTATTGTTGTTTTCATATATGTTAATTCTTTCAATATCCTCATAACATGTATTTGGATAATAAGCCAATTAATCAAATTAAAATAATAACGCATCTATGAAACGTTGGTCATTAAATATTAATTTATTCATTAAGTACTTTATAAAAAAAAATAGTATTATAATAATAGAAACCAGGGTGAGTATGAAGATAATAATAACTTCAAAAAATTATAACACATAAATACATAAGATATTCAAATCAAAATTTATTGAAATGACTTAAATATACTCTAATTCTATAAGGTCCAATATAAAAACTATGTTCAAACACGAAGAAAAACAACGTTTGAGTTGAAAAATGTTTTCCGTTAATATGAAATGCATTAGTGGCACATTAGTAAAAATTATTTTATGATATTCTAGAATCATTTCCATTATTGGCTTTTAGATTTGTAAAGACCCCTTAGGCGTTACGACTAGAAGCGAAGCAAAGTGCAATTTTTTTTTCTTTTCCTTCTTTAGGTAAGAAGGAAGGCGACGATGACACAGTTAAGCACATCCTGGCAACGAACACAACACATGCAGATCAGGCAATAGACAACGACAACGCTAGACACTGACACATCAAGCAACTGGGAGAAACATGCAAAAATCAAAGAAGGAACGAATACCCACCTGACACAGACACGATGATCCCTACAAGCTAAAGGACAACATCCCCCACCCCGACACAACAACCTCAATGACCAGCAACGAGAACCTCTATGGTGCGAAACCAAATGCATGTAGGTGTTACAACCCAACGCCAAAAACGACTACAACGAACAACGCCCACAATGGACAACACAGACACATGCCATGTTATCGTTTGCCTCTATCCAATAGGGCACACCATGATCCCCTCAACAGGGATCATGTCGTCCCTAGGCGATAGGTGTGACAATAACCCTTGCGCAACATAACCTATCTAGGCAAAGGTCTCAAGATAAATCCGACGTGCTAAGGGATGAAATAACTGACAAGAAGACTACGGCTACGCCCCCAAGCAACGGGTCGACAAGATGTAGATGACAATGATCAATAAATGTGCAAGCTATTGATGACTCGACAACAACCAAAAGCCCTAAATGTTAATAAATATGTCTAGGTGTGAAGGGTAAACTATTATAATGTTACTAATGACATAAACGTTATCAAGTGTGAACTAATACAGAACTCAACAAAAACAACACACTTGTCAACAAAAGTACATGTCTATTAAAGTAAGTGAACTACTCAACATTTAAAAGTGATGTTACACTGCTTCATTATCTATTCGACAATGTTGTCTAAATTAACAAGTCTCTGGATGAATCCACAGACAAACTATTGGTAATGGTTGTTGACAAAGCATGATATCATTCAATAATAAATAGTGGAAATCACTGACAATAATCAAGAAGAATCGCACTCAAGACGAGTAAGTTCTTAGTGGGAAGAGCATGTGACTTCACAGTTAAGAGACAGGTAAAAGGGTTTTAGTTTTAGAGTTAGACGGGGTGGAAATAAAAAGGGGGATAATGTGCATAGAGATAACACAAAATAAAAAGAGATTGTTTGGTGAGTAAGAAGTACGTAAAAGGTTACTTCTTCTTCTACTAAGTTCTTTGATATTTGTAGGAAGATCTTCTTATGCTTTGTGCTCCTAGATGTGTATGAATAAGTGTAGTTATATAAGTCGTTGTTAATTCAATAGAGCAGTCATACCTCATGAAAAATCGCAATCCCCTTTTTTTTCACCGTCAACTAAGTGATATTAAATAATAAGGTTACTGTCCTAAGAACTGAAATGAAATAATCAATTGCTATTATCAATATCGTTGGTCTATAATTTGATTATTAATATTACTTTCATCAAGAAAATGACTATCATCATAAATCGTTGTCATCAACAGGAAATTCACCGTCAGAATTGAGTAAGATATCAACTTTAAAAAAACATTGTCCCAGGGTGTGGAAAACCACCATATTAATCGTTGTCACAAAACATAGATATATAATCCATATGCAGGGTAACTCATATATATGATTCGCTGAGATATTAACACATGATTATTAATTTCTGTCATAAAAAGAAAAACACAGAAATATAAATTCATTATCAGCTAGTAAACCTGACATAGATGTATTGGTATCGCTATCCAGTATTTTAAATTGGAAGTCTTTAGAATGGTAAAATCACCATGCATTAAATGTAACAATTTGAAATCTTTAAAAGGAAAAATTGCCAGGCAAAAATGGGGAACAATTTGCAATCTTAAAAGATGAAATCACCAGGCAAATATGGGTAACGATTTGCAATCTTAAAAGGTGAAATTGCCAAGAAAATATGGGTAAAATCGTCATGCAAATAAGGGAATGGTTGCAGTATTAAAACAACCACAACCACACTAGAACATCGTGGTTAAAGTAGTCACAAAAATCCAGGGAACGACTGGGTAATGATTGAAGTGGATGGGTAAAAGTTAAATGTAAAATTTTGGTGTTAATTCGCCAAGGAAATTGAGTTTGATGTTGGGTAAACAACCAGAAAAATGAAATGAAAGATGGAAGGTTCCAGTGTAAGAGATACAGTAAATTGAAGGAATCATGTGTCGTTGATAGCACGAACTGATTGTCGGTTAAATGTTAAAAAAAATGCAGGGTAACAAATGAAATCATTGTATAACTGGGAAGGCAACGAATATGATTTACATTACGGTGATATATTCATAAATTTTCCACATAACTGTGATAGAAATAACAATGGGAAAGAATTTAATAAATAAAAGAACGCAGGCATCTAACGAAATCAAAATCGAAGATTGAACTCACTGTCATTAAAACAGAGGCATATAAAAATGAAATGGGATCAGATTTTTAAACAAAAATGCAGTAAAACGCAGGAAGTAAAAACACACCCAGTATACACCGCAGTGTGCCACCATTCAGGCATAGTAAACACAAGTTATTTGAGTATCAAATCCACCATTGTTGAGAGTAAAAAGGTGCAGTAATGCAAGGTAAGTTTTCGCTATAATGCAAGGCGTATCTTTACCTTCTTTCCAGTGAAAAGAAAAAAATCACAGTCCAAAATAAAAACAAGCGTTGTCGTTAAACTCACAAAGAAGGAAGTTGAACAACACACATAGGTATTTATTTGCAAGAAGGTGTAAGACAAGCACTCAACTCGGAACAATCAACAGGGGTAGACAACTGAACAAATTATCCTTCTCTCATCATCCAAGAACAAAAAAGTAGGGCATTAGGATCAATAGGTTTATTAACACCAAAGTGACGACCGTCGATCCAGCTCCTGGTCAACTGCTCAGGCATGGACTGATGATCTAGAGATGAGGAAAAATTAAAAATCAAAACTCTTCACAACAAATCAATAAAACCAATAGGATAGTCACAACATTCAGGGATCGATTTCCAAGGGAATCAAGTCAAGCTCTGAGCTTAAGGCTATGGGGGATTTAAGTTATCGATTAAAATGCTAAGTCAAACACTTTCTTTATGCAATTAATAGTACATAAATGAAATAGTAAGATCAATATTAATATACCATGCAAAATAAAACATGTGTACCATAGCCCAAGGTGACATATCCAAGTTGTTGTCCCGCGTGCTCTGTGCAGCTCCCGCTTGTCGACCGATGAGACTTCACCAGTACCTCCCAGCCAATGGTAGGGGTAATATTCTTACCCTTTATCTCCCTGAGTCACAAAGGGGCCACTCACACTAAACCAAAGAACAACTAGATCCCAGGTCGCCTCACAAGGCTGAGCTACCACTCCTCCCCGAGCTGGGTATCCCAACTCCCACAAGATAAGTCAGTCAAGTCAAAAATTCTGCAGCGTAACGTTACGTATCCAAGAAAAGATCCATCCTCCTCCTCCTCCCTCCTTTATATAGAGTTTCTAAGTCAATTATTTCCCAATTTCCCATTTAATTTATTGTTCGAAAATTTAATTCAGAAAAATCCTCCCCGTACATGTGTCACCCATCCCCTTCATTCCACCAAAAATTAATTTCATTAATTATTTAATTACTCCTATTTCCCTCACCCACCTAAAATCATTCCTAGAATCGCTCTTAGGTGTCCCCATATACCCTTACACATTTTAATTACTTACCCCCTTACTAATTTACTAGTTGGGTTCAATTTAGAATGTTCTTAAAGGCAATATTCCTTACTAACTTACTCATTCTGAGTTTTCCTTATGTTTCCCTTTCTCTTTATGTTTCCCCCTTTTTCCCTTAGTTTCCTAATTATTTTAATTTCCCTCCTTCCCTTTTTATCTAAACTCAAATTAGCAAGTGTAGGAAATTACATATTTCCCCTTTTTCTTTTTAATTATTAAATTTTTACTTAGCATAAGTAACAAAACAATTATTTCTTTTTTGTTAAAAATGTAATCCCCCAAAGTAATTTGATTTTTATAAATTAAATGAATGTCTTACTCCCTTCTTGTCACATGTTTAACAACAATTATTAGTATTATATATATTATTTATTATTATTACTTTGTTTATCACAAGTATCACTTAGACCTAGATTTTATTTTCCTAGGCTGAGCGACATTTTATTAGGGAAATTATTTTTAAATCTTTCTTATCACATTATTCATTTGAATGCCATCTAGTTTTATTAACTTATTAGTTCACAACACGGTGTTCCCTTCAAGACGCACCAAGTGCTCCAAGGGTGCCTCTCGCCTCATTTTGTTTCCCTTGCGCGACATGCCCTTAAGGACGCACTACGTGCTCCAAGGGTTCCACTCACCTCTTAACTGACTTTGTAGACATCAAAAACCACTGGAGTCAATACTCCGTCAGGTGATCTTGTGGGAGACTAAGGGCCTCTAAGGGATGAGGCCCCTTCCTTATTGGGTTCCCCTTAGAATCATCGTGAACGACTATCGTTGTCTTCCCTCACGAAATCTTAGTTCTTCTCGAACTAGGTAGTTGTTCACCTACAATTAGAGCCACGACGAGAGTGATAGCAGGTTGTGGCAGGGTTTTTGTCGACAAATATACCTCAACATCTCTGGTATTCATGTGTGACCCCTCTACTCGACATGTGAGTCTCGTCGGCAAGTTATCGTTAGCCCGCATCATCAATGAATCATGTCAGAAATAAAATCCATAATCATAAAATCTAATCAGATTCACATAGGTCATATATACAACAATCAAACCTCAATAGTCCACTCCCTGAATCGATCTAGAGTCCAAGGGTTTCATTGATGCCTCTTCATCCTAGAGGTCCACAATCCTGCACACTCAGGTGAACCGAGTCAATAACAGTTGTCTATATCAATATAGAAAAATAACAGGCCATCATATGCATAATTCCTCATAATCATAATCAAATGCCTAATAGTATAATAATCTGGACCACTTGCAAGAAAGTGTCCTCAAAGAATAAGCTCGCTCAGTGCGTGCAAGAGCGGGATGTTACATACACCCCCTTTTGGTCTAAACTTCGTCCCAAAGTTTCACAGTATATAAGTGCCGAAATAATATGTATCACAGTGTCATAAGTCTATCTATAAAGGAAAAATGGAAACTGTTGGCGCATATCATATGGATCCTCCCAGGTCGCTGAGTGTGAACTATAGTTTTCCCATTGGACCTTGACCCGATCTATTGTTCGACGTCGTATCTTTCAAATGCCATGATCCAGGATGCAGTTCGAATCAGCCGTGAGCGCCTCCTCATCCAATACCTGCATGGAAATCATGTCAATAACATGTGCAGGATAAAAAATATAATGTCTCAAACAGATACGTGAAAAAACATCATGTATACACCTCAAAGAATCAGGTAAGGCTAGTCGATAGGCCACGGGCCCCGTTCTCTCCAGAATCTCGAAGGGTCCCATGAACCTAGGAGATATTTTAGATCGCTTTTTGTTAACGCTCTGTAAATTCCTAGAGGTTGTCAGAGTAGAAGAAATTTACAAGAGGTAACTTTAGCCAACCACTTCGAAACTGGAATCTGGCCCTACCAGTTTTAGAGAGGCATCTCTCTATATGATTTAGCTATGTTTTAATTTTAATAGATTAGACTAGTTATATAAAATAATATTGATTGGTTTGTTGTTTTTGTTAAGTTGGTTGAAGGGGCTTTACGCATCTATTGGGCTATGGGGTCTATATTATAAAGATAGAAATCTAAACTAGAAACAAAAGATTCTTCCACAGGGAAAGATAATTCATTTGTTGGATTCTTTAGCAATAAAGTGATGAATAGCAGAAAAGATGAGAATATCAATTAAAATGAATAAGCATTTAAGAATTTCTTCACTGTAATATCAAAAGATAAACATTAAAACCTTTCAAAGTCGGAAAATAGGGTATACAAAGATAAATCCTACAACATGCATTAATTTTAAAAGATTAGATTGGAAAACAATATGACAACTAAGCTAGAAGAACATTCAACATATAAGAGAAAACATCACCAATGAATAACACGCGAGAATCATGTGAAACGTTTCTTTTTATTACTGGAAGATCTCTTGATACAAATTACAGTATTTTAGCTTGCAGGGAATAAATATAAACCCTCGGTACTTCAAAGTTTGAAGTATTTATAATCAAAATTACATACGACCCTGTCATTAAAGATCAGTCCGTGGAAAACCTAAATTTATCTAACTAACTTAACAAGATACAAAAATTTAGGAAACTGTTTGATGATGTGTTGAAACTTCATGGTAATTTCTGGGGTGAACCGTTGGTGAGGCCTCTGCATGACCTCGTTTGACTGGATAGATGACTATTCTTGGACACCTCATCGACTACTCGATCATATTGCAAAGTTGTTCCCATCGAAGGTTACTGGGAACACTGACTTTGAATAATCTTCGATATACTTCATCCATCTCTGTGTACTTGAAAAAAGTTGCCTTGATTATGAATATGTATTGGATCTCATGTTGTATACTGATCTCTAACTATAAAGCATCTAAGAATGCCTTGCCTGTGATACTGCCTTGTATTCCTGAGAATTTTGAGCTATCCTTAGCCACAGTGGCTAGTTTCTTTTTGTAATCGGCAAGCATCATTAACTTATCATTTATAACTCTCAAACCAGGAAGGTTATTCTTCTGCAAAGCTTCGATCTTGCTGAAAAATATTTGCACTCCTGTGTCCATGGTATGGACCTTTTCCTCCAGTTGTAGCATCAATCCTCTATTGGTTAGGAGCCTCTTCACCTAAATGATGGTCTCTATCTTATCTTCAATCTTCAAATCCTCTAGCTCCTCTCTAGTTTTGGAATTCATAAATTTGATGATCTCAGTAGCTTCTGTGGGCATCTCTCCCAGTTTTTCTCTTATCTTCATGATAGTCTGTAGACGTCTTTGCACCATCTCGTTTTGCTCGAACATGATTTGTATCATCGGCCATATTTCATTCATGGACTTGGTGATATCCATCCAGACACTTTCTTTGACCCCATCAAGTGTTTTTCCCACCACTGTTTACTTTTGAAGCTGTCGCAATTCCTATTTAATCTTGTTTGAAGTTTGTTTCTCCTTGGAGTAGCTGGTTTGAAAGGAATATTTGAGTTCTTGAAGGTTCTCAATCTCCTTTTTAAGTCTTCTAATCTCTGTCTCTTGCAAATTCATCTCTTCCATGGATTTATCCAGTTCAATTGTTTTCTCTAGAGCTGTCAGTGGAGTTACCGAGGGAATTTATGCTACATACGTTGTGCTCACTCATGTGAGTGGAACTACACTCAGTGGAATGACTTCCATGGGCTTTGATTGTTCCTTCTCTTTCACTAGTTTTTCCAATTCTGCTTCCATTTCCTTCAACTGTGCATTCTACTTCATGATCATCTTGAGCATCTCATCCTTTTCCCCTTCTATCTTTTCTATTTCCTTTGCCTATGAATCTTCTGTTGGTGGGAGTTTCAACTGTTTCCTCATAGATGATATATCGAAATTTTTATTTTTGAACATCTCCTCGACTTCTTTCACATTTGAGGGATCATATCCAATCTTGAGGACCAGTTCTTCCAATGTCTCAATCCTGTTATCCTTGGCAAAGGATAATATTTTTTCTAACTTCAGTTGCGTCTGGACATTGCTCAGAGATACCTGTAACTTGGAGGCAGCAGTAGAAGCATGTGCCAATGTGGAGAAAACCATTTCTCTAGTTTTCATGTGCAGATCCATTTGATCAGCTGGATGCACATCTTTAGTCTGAAATTCAAATGTTGCCCTTTTGTAATCGGTGATTACTTTCGAGTATGGCACATGTGCTTGCAGAAATGCCATGTGCATTCTACCCTTCTCAGTGTCGAATGCAGACAACATTCTATGTTGTGCAATGGATGTTTTATTCCAGAACTGAGCATACGTGCTACTGGTCGGCGTCTGATTTTTCTTTTTGATCAGATCATAATTCTAAAAAATACTCAATTTTAGTCATGTTTTGCTCGGCTGGTTGACTGGTGGAGTATCTGTAGGCTTCTTGGGCAACAATGTAGTCATGATTTGTTTGTTTCTTGTACTAAGGAGCTATCTATCAACCTCCATAGTTGTAGTGGATTTAATTCCCTTTTCACCAGCCGTGTCGGGTGCCTGACGGGTTTTTGGCCTCTTGGTGTGTAATTGGAACTCTTCAGATGATACTTTAGTGATGGAAGGTGAAGTGTCCTTCCTGGGCCTTTTCTCCTTGGGAACCTGTGGTGTAGTCGTCATTGAGATAGTGACTGAAAGGTCCTATTGTTTTGTCTCAGCCAGAGTGTTTGGCTCCCATTCTGTCTAGTTGGCAAACCTCTCTATCTTAGGCCTAGATGTATGAACATATGGGATATTCTTATTTTTAATCCTCATTTCTGAAATTATCCCGTAGGGGTCATAATGACATATGAAGCTAACAAAAAACTTCATCTCCTTTAACAGTCTATCTGCTTCCTCCCCAGTGCCTCGGTTATTGTAGATGAATGATCCTATTTTCCCTTTGATCCTAAGCTGTTGCTTCTTTTTCAAAGACACAAAATGTATGTTTTCTGAGTTGATCATCTGCCTTATGTATGCCAGGGAAAATATCCTCATGGGCAGATACTTGGGTAACTTGTATGGAGCCAATTCACACCCATACACTTTGATCTTTGTGTGGTCCTGGCACAAGTACCAGTCTCCCATTTTTGCAAGGTTTGAAAGGTGTAAGATCCTCTGAATTTCCTCATTTATTCTCGGCTCAGGTCTGTCACTGAGCATGCTCACAACGAGATGGTAGAACTACTCGATAAATTCTTTGAAGTTGAATTCTGCAGAGTTGTGTCTAAGCAGCGAAGTTGACACTATCACCGCCTGTGGCATCCCATCCTTGTCCATCTTCTGCATCGAAAAGGAGAATTTGTTCACTTGAAAGAATATGAACATGTAAGCCAGTATTGAGGAATATCGGAACATGCCTTCTATGGTGAAATTTGAGAATTTCTCATGAATGTTGTTTGCTAGGAAGGTGTTGTAGTCGAACTGAGTGGTGGGTCTCTCATCTGTGGGGAAGATGGATAGAAAACCCAATATGGATTCATCCACCCATTGATATGAAAAATACCTAAGAAGGGCGCAAAGCGATGAGATGACCTAGTTTACCTTCACTGAGAACAGGGATGAAGGATATGGGGGATTTGTAGTGGGGAGCTGAGTGGTCTGTGGGAGAAAAATTTCAAAAATCTGAGCTCTTTGGGGGAATGATAATTTCTGGTAAAGTTCTGTGATGATTTCAAGGTTGAAAGGTGAGGCGGATTCAGCTCTAGGTATCTGCATCATATGATCAATGGTTTCTGGTGTTATGAAGAACAAAGTTTCTCCAGATGAAGAGACTATGACTCTCTAGTTGGGGAGGTAATGAGCCTGGAATTTGAGGGAAAATTTGGGGAAATGGTGAACCTGGGGAAAAAGATACAGGGGAAGGTTTGACTCCCAGAGCCCGATTTCTCCACTTTGGTCCAAGAAAACGTCCTTTAGCGATGACTGTAAATCTGCAAAGTCGAAATCGCATCTGGTGTCTGCGATTAAATGGTCTTTGTCAGCCAAAGGGATCCTGTCGAGGTCGACAGGAGGTGGGAGGAAAGGATTTTCCTTGGCCTCTATTTTCTTTGATTTTGGCGCCATCACTGTAACAATACTTGCAAGTAAAAAAAATGGTTAGCGGGGATGACTATGGCTTTGGGCGACTGACTACAATGGAGAGGAAAACAGGGAAAAAATTTCTGGTGCGACGACAAGGTAAATGATGAGGGAATGAAGGGTGAAGATAGTTTTGAGCAAATGGATACCCATTGGGTGCAAGAGACAGGTCAGCAGGTTAACGGATAAGTTAGCCAGTAATAAATGGCCAACGGGTCGTTTAAAGCATGAGATGGCAGGTGACAATGACTGAAGAATACAGTTGGGTGACATGGCGGGTATTGATTTGGACTTGACCATGGTGAAGGGACTCGTAACAGGGTGAGAGGATTGACAAAGTAATGAGATATGATCTTTAGGGGAGAACGTGGAAAAATAAGTCATGGGGTGACAGGGTATGTCAGACCGTGGGAGGCGGTGGGATTCATAACCAATGGATTCCTTCCATGTAGAGATAAGGGGCCTTCCAGAAAACAATCCATTACGGACCCCCCCTCTCCGTTAAAAACAAAATAGTCGAGGGGGGGGGTCCAAAAAACAATATGATTCGTCCATTAGCGTGCCCGCTCTTGGGCCGTAGATCTGTGCACGATATTTAACTAACATTCCATACCCCCCACCACCATTAAACGTAGAACGGTCGAGGGGGGGCATCAGGAATCTAATCTTAGCCGTTGATGAAATCACTGGCGCCTCAGTTGTTTAGATGTGTGCCTTTGTTATCTCCAATTC
>JZKD02S2107888.1:308587-325138 GCA_000966675.3 Picea glauca
AATCGTATATCTGGGCACCCTCTCTCCAGTCGTTCATCTATGCACGGTCTTTATTTGGTGAGGGAAAAATCATATTTTCTTGGAAACTTAGGATAAGTGTGTTTTGTGGGTTTACCCAAGCTTTCCCTGTCCTTACAACCGTGGGGGGTTAAACATCAAACCTTTAAACCTTAAAGATATGGTTCAACAATGATCATCATGCTTGTTTTATTGAGATAAAGCAAACTACCCTATGCTCTAACCTAATTTCCTATGACAATTAGCCCAGATTAAATTGTTGGACTAAGAAATTACTCTATCCTGGGTTATCTGACCAAGATTAGGCAGTTTGGTCAAATTTATTCACTAGCTAACCTAAATCACCTAGCTAAGATTAAACAGTTTATCCAAGCTTATTCACTACTCCTATCAACATAAATTTAAAAGAACTTGGCCATGCTTGAATGGTATGGAACAAATCATTGTTATTGCATGGGGCTCTATTGAATTTCTTTTATGCCCTCTTTTATTCTTTTTCTTTCTTTTCTTTTTCTTTTCTTTTCTCTTTCTTTTCTTTTTCTTTTCTTTTCTCTTTCTTTTCTTTTTCTTTTTCTTTTTCTTTTTCTTTTCTTTTCTTTTTCTCAAATTATTTGCAGAATGGAAAATCATTTCACAGACAAAAACACTAAAAAGATAACATTTCAGTCACGAGTTGATCCTACAAATTATAGGGTTATAACACTTTCCAAACTTGATCGAACTCTTATATGGTTTTACCCGCAATAAGACTCAATCACCAACTTTGTAACTACGGTCTACACGGTGGGCATCAACATAAATATTTTGTTGATCCTACGCTTATTTGATCCTTTGTCTTATTGTTTTCATTTGATCTTCCATTTCTTGGATCTCTTATGGTCCCACTAGAACCATATCCTCAAGTTGATCCCAACTCAAAGGTGTCTGACAGGCTCACCCATAAAGGAACTCGTAAGGTGCCATATTAATGGTGCTTTGGTAACTATTGTGATAATCGAATTCTATCAATGGCAAGAATTCTTCCCAACACTTTTGTTGTTCCATCACTTTCGGTCTACAAGTTAGTCTTTGGGTGATACGCAGTAGTAAAGTGAAGTTGGGTTTCCAAGCCCTCCTAGAAACTAGTCCAAAATCATCTGGTAAACATTGATCCTCGATCAGATATAATCCTCTTAGCTATGCCATGCATCCTCAAAATATCACCGATGAAAACTATAGCTATGTCAGGTGCCTGGTACGTCGTACACACAGGAATAAAATGATCACTCTTCATCAGAGTTTCGACTACCACAAAAATCGAGTCATGTCTCCTTACATTCAATGGAAATCCAACAATGAAATCCATCGAAATTACCTCCAATTTTGATTTTGGAATAGACTGTGGTTGTAGTAATCTTGTTGGATGTCTATTTTCATCCTTTACCTACAGACATTCTAGACATTTGGCCACAGAGTTGACTATGTCTACCTTCATTCCTTTCCAGAATAATAAGGGTTTAAGGTTTTCCCTCATCTTTGTGATTCTTTGGTGAGCCATGTACACTGCTCTGTGAGCCTCGTTTAGGATCAAACTCCTCAACTCATCGTTTGGTGGTACATAAATATGATTTTCAAACCTCAATAGTTGATCATCGTCAAATGTAAATTCTTCAAATCTTGGTATCATCATTGTGTATCATCTGATAAAATCCTTGACCTCTTTGTACCATTCATCGTCACATTGTAAGGTTAGAATCCTTTCACATAGTTTCATCTGAAGCGACAACACCAAAAATATGCATGGTCTTTGACTCAATGCATCTTCTACTCGGTTCACTGTTCCTTTTATGTAAGTAATCTCATATTCGTACTCACTAAGAAATGATTACCAACGTTGTTGTCGTACGTTCAAATCGCTTTGCGTAAATATGTGTTCTAGTCCACAGTGGTTTGTTTTTAGTTCAAATTTCCATCCAATAAGGTAGTGTATCCAAACCTTCAAGGCATATACAATGTCTAACAACTCCAATTCGTCCGTCGCATAGTTCTCCTCATGCCTTCTCAGTTTCCTCGATATGTAAGTGATCACTCGATCATCTTGCATCAAGACTCCGCCAAAACCTTCCTTGGATGCGTCAGTGCATACCAAGAAATCCACATCCATGTCAGAGAACTTTAGTATTGGTTCTGTTGTCAACATCTCTTTGAGCCTCCAAAATGCTTCCACGCATTTCTTGGTCCAAGAAAACTTCTCGTTCTTCTTATGCAATTTCTTGATCGGATTTGCTATCTTCGAAAATCCCTCGATGAACCATGGATAGTATCCTGCTAACCCCATGAAGCTATGCACTTCCGGGACATTTTTTGGTGCAAGGCATTCTATAATATCCTCGACCTTTGTTGGATCCATGGTGATACCTTCGCCAGAGATGACATGCCCTAAGTAGTGAATCCTTGATTGATAAAATGAGCATTTGGACAACTTCCCATACAATTTGTACTCTCTCAGACACTGTCGTATCAAGCACAAGTGCTCATCATGCTCCTCCATCATCTGAGACTAAATCAAAATATCTTCAATGAATAATTGGACGAACTTGTCCAAGTACTCGCGAAACACCCCATTCATCAAACTCATAAATACCCCTGGTGCATTTGTTAGTCCAAATGGTAAAACGATAAACTCATAATGTCCAAACCTCATCTTAAAGGTGGTATTAGGGACTTCATCCTCCTTTATCCATAACTGGTGATACCCTAATCACAAATCAATCTTTGAAAACATCGTCACACCCTTCATCTGATCGAACAGATCATCAATCCTCGGCAACTTATACTGACTCTTAATCATTGCCTTGTTCAATTGATGAGAGTCAATGCAGAGTCTCCACGACCCATCCTTCTTTCGTATGAAAATAACAGGTGCTCCCTAAGGTGACACACTTGGGTGTATAATTCCCAGGTCCAATAACTCCTTCAATTGCATTCTCAACTCCTGTAACTCTGGGGTCGACATCTGATAAGGCATTATAGTTATCAGTTCAGTCCCTAGTTTTAGGTCTATGGTGAAATCTAATTCCCTCTTCGACGACATCCCAGGAAACTCCTTCAGGAAGACGTTCACAAACTCTCTCACCACCAAAAGTTGTTCTAGACCTTCTGCTACTCCCTTTTCTTTTAACGCAAGGATCGCATAAATCTTACACCCCTTGCGCATGCAGTTCCGTAACTGCAAGTAAGAGATAAAACTTAGGGAAACCCCCTAGTTTTGACCTACATTCATGCATCTCGATCCCTCATCATCGACCAAGCTCAACCATTTCGTCTTACACTTGAGTATCTCTTCATGCGATTCCAAAAATTCAATACTGATCACGACGTCATAAGATCCTAATATTGCGACATACAGGTTGGAATTGGTGACAAACTCTCCCAGGTAAAGGATACAACCTTTAAACATTCCTCTAACCTTTTGTTTGGCTCCCGAAGCCATCTCTACAAATCTAAGCTCATCTTGTTCAACTGCCTTTACCTTAATCATTTTTAGTGTTGCACCATAAATGAAACTCTCGGTAGCACCAAGATCTATCAAAATACTGAGGGTTTGGTCAGCAATGGTACGTGACGTCTCGAGCAAAGTTGAATGGTGCTATGCCTGGAGGTTATTCACTGCTGCATGAATCTGATGGGCCTTGCCCAAATCTCCCACGGTAGTGGTTTCGGTTGATCCACATGCTCTAGTCCTCTCCATTGGGAAGTTGCATTGGTAGTGTGGCTCCCCATAAGTCCAACACCCCTTCTTTGGTCTAGTACTCTTGGTACCTGAAGTAGAAGTTGAAGGCCCATTGGCTTGGAATCCTAGTATGTTCTGCTGAACAAGCCTAAACTGTTGTTGTTGTAGTTGATGTTGTTGTTGATGTTGTGGTCCCTGGTAAGGAGTCCATTGCTGAGGCGCTAGTTGCCGAGGTGTACTAAAATTGGATCCTCTCTGGAATCCATGATATTCTAGTGTCTATCTAGCTGGTGTCTGAAGTTTTTGTGCACCAGATGACACCTTCCCTTCTGGTCTCACTGGAGTCCTTCTCTGACCCATGTTGATAAGCTCCTCCCCTGCTATGAGGGCCTTATAGACGAAATCATGTAAGGTATGAGGCAGTAGAATCCTAACCTTTGTAGGTATGTTGACGTTAAGGCCAAATAGGAATCTGTTGACCTTAATTTTCTTAGTATTAAGGTCTGGAGCATACCGAAGAAACTCCATAAAATGGGCCTCGTACTCGGGCACCGTACGACCTCTCTGTCATAAGGCATTGAACTCATTGAGATGACGGTTAATGAATTCCTCTGATAGGTACCTCTCTCAGAACCTTTCCTCGAACAATTCCTATGACATGTCTTCGCCGACCATGTTCAATCGTGGCAGGAGCGTCTTCCACCATAGAAGAGTGCTCCCCTTAAGTTGAAATTCCACCATGCGGACCTTCATGTTGGAGGTATAGTCGTGAAGTGAAAATCACATCACCATATTTTCCAACCATGTCTCGGAAACTGCGTCATCTGGGGCACCAAAGAACTCAAAAAAATTGACCTTCTAAAGTTCAGGGTGAATGCTACCAGTACCAACCAGAGCCTGCGGTGGACCCTCAAGGGTGTCGGTGCCCTGGCCTCATCTCTTTCCAAATGGCTAATCAGTGCCTCAGACATGCGCTAAAAAGAACTAATGAATCCAACCACATCACCCAAAAATATCTTTTCCTGCCCGACAACCTGTTCGTCTCCGTAGGGGTTAGACCTCTCAGGCATGGATGCTACTAGAGGAATCAGACTTCCTCCCCTAGCACCCTGTCGTCTGCCTCCGTGACGTCCTCTAACCATGATTACCTAAATGAATTCAAGTCAACTTAATTGGCAACATTATAATCAATTATCATATCAGCAAAATCCATAGTGTTCCCAAGTCATGGGTTGAACTCGTTCTGATACCATATGTAAAGAACCCTCAGACGTTACGACTAAAAGAGAAGAAAAGTGATTTTTTTTTTCTTTAATTAGGTAAGAAGGAAGGAAATGACGACACAGTTAAGCACATCCTGGCAATGAACACAACGCCTATAGATCAAGCAACATAAAACCACGACGCTAGACGCTAGCACATTAAGCAACTGGGCAAAACATGCGTAAATCAAAGAAAGAACGACTACCCACCCAAAACAGACACGGCGACGCCTACAAGCTAAGAGACAACATTCCCCACCCCGACACAATGACCTCAATGGAAAACAACTAGAACCTCTATGGTGCACGATGAAATGCATGCAGGCATTAGAACGCAATGCCTAAAATGACTACAATGAACAACACCCACAATGGGTAGAACAAACGTCGGCCAAGTTATCATTCTCCTCTATCCAATAGGGCCCACTATGATCCCCTCAATAGGGATCTTCTCAGTCCCAGGTGATAGGCACGTCAATAGATCTAGCACAACATAACCTATCTGGGAAAAGGTCTCAAGATAAATCTGATCCGCTGAGGGCCAAAATAACTGACAAGAAGACTACGCCTATTCCCCCAAGAAATGGGTCAACAATATGTAGATGACATTGCTCAACAAACATGCAAGCTATTAATGACTCGACAACAACCAAAATTCATAAATATTAAGAAAGATGTCTACGTGTGAAGGGTAAACTATTATAATGTTACTAATGACATAAATGTTATCAAGTGTGAACTAATACATAACTCAACAAAAAAAACATGCTTGTCAGCAAAAGTACATGTCTATTAAAGTAAGACAACTACTCAACATTTAAAAGTGATCATACGCTGCTTCATTATCTATTCGACAATGTTGTCTAAATTAACAAGTCTCTGGATGACTCCAATGACAAACTATTGGTAATGGTTGTCGATAAAGCATGCTATCATTCAATAATCAATTGTGGAAATCACTAACAATAATCAAGAAGAATTTCACTCAAGACGGGTAATTTCTTAGTGGGAAGAGCATGTGACTTCGCAGTTAAGAGACAGGTAAAAGGGTTTTAGTTTTAGAGTTAGATGGGGTGCAAATACAAAGGGGGATAATGTGCATAGAGATAGCGCAAATAAAAAGAGATGGTTTGGTGAGTAAGGAGTACTTAAAAGGTAAAGTACAGTTATATAAGTCATTGTTAATTCAATAGAGCAGTAAGACCTGATATAAAATAGCCATCCCCTTTTTTTTCACCATCAACCAAGTGATATTAAATAATAAGGTTACTGTCCTAAGAACTAAAATGAAATAATCAATTTCTATTATCAATATCGTTGGTCTATAATCTGATTATTAATATTACTTTCATCAAGAAAATGACTGTAACATAAAACAATGTAATCAACCTGAAATTCATCGTTAGAATTGAGTAAGCTATCAACTTTAAAAAAACGCTATCACAGGGTGTGGAAAACCACCATATTAATCGCTGTCAAAAAACACAGATATATAATCCATATGCAGGGTAACTTAGATATATGATTCGCTGAGATAATAACGCAGGCTTATTAATTTCAGTCATAAAAAGGAAAACGCAGAAATATAAATTCGATATCAACTAGTAAACCTGATAGAGTTTTCCATTACAGATTTATATCATTGTCTAGTATTTTAAATTGGCAGTCTTCAGAATGGTAAAATTTCCATGCATTAAAAGTAACAATTTGTATTCTTTAAAAGGAAAAATCGCCAGGCAAAAATGGGTAACGATTTGCAATATTAAAAGGTGAAATCACCAAGCAAATATGGGTAACGATTTGCAATATCAAAAGGTGAAATCGCCAGGAAAATATGGGTAAAATCGTGATGCAAATAAGGGGAATAGTTTTAGTCTTAAAACAACTGCAAACACACCAGAACATTGCGGTTAAAGAAGTCACAAAAATCAATGGAACGACCGGGTAATGGTTGAAGTGGTTGGGTAAAAGTTAAATGTAGAATTTATGTGTTAATTCGCCAAGGAAATCGAGTTGGATGTTGGGTAAATGCCCAGAAAAATGAAATAAAGGATGGAAGTTTCCACTATAAGAGATACAATAAGTCGAAGGAGTCATGTGTCGTTGATAGAATGAACTAACTGTCGGTTAAATGTTAAAAAAACAAACGCAGGGTACCAAATGAAACCACTGTATAACTCAGAAGGAAACAACTGCAATTTACATTACGGTGATATCTTCATAAATTCTCCACATAATTGTGATAGCAATAAAAACATGAAAACATTTGATAAATAAAAGAACATAGGCATATAACAAAATCGAAATCGAAGATTGAACTCACTGTTGTTAAAACACAGGCATATAAAAATGAAATGGGATCATATATTTAAACATAAATGCAGTAAAACGTAGGAAGTAGAAATGCACCCAGTATACATCACAATGCGCCACCATTTAGGCACAATAAACACAAGGTTTTCGAGTATAAAATTTGTCGTTGTTGAGAGTAAAAAGGCACAGTCATTCAAGGTAAGTTTTCACTATAATTCAAGGCGTATCTTTACCATCTTTCCAGTGAAAAGAAAAAAAAATGTAATCCAAAATAAAAAGAAGTGTTGTCATAAAAATTGCAGAGAAGGAAGTTGAACAACACAGAGTGGTATTCATTCGAAAGAAGGTGTAATACAAGAAATCAACCCAGAACAATCAACAGGGGTAGAAAGTTGGGAAAACTATCCCCTACTCATCATCCACATACAATAAAGAAGTGCATTAACATATATAGGTCTATTAACACCGAAGTGACAATCCTCTATACGGATCCTTGCCAACTGCTTGTGTGTGGACTGATGATCTAGGGATGAGGACAAAGTAAAAAACACAACTCTTCACAACAAATCAATAAAACCAATAGAATAGTCACAACATTCAGGGATCGATTTCCAAAAGAATCAAGTCAAGCTGCGAGATTAAGGCTATGGGGGATTTAAGTTCTCGAATAAATTACTAAGTCAAACACTTTCTTTACACAATTAAAAGTACATAAATGAAAGCATAATATCAATAGTAATATACCATGAAAAATAAAAGCATGCATATCGTAGCCCAAGGTGACAGCTCGGAGTCATTGTCCCACGCGCTTCGTGCAACTCCCGCTTGTCGACCAATGAGACTTCACTAGTACCTCTCAACCAACGCTAGGGGTACTCTTCTTCCCCCTTATCCCCCTGAGCCATAAAGGGTCCACTCACACTAAACCAGAGAACAACTAGCTCCCAGCTCGCCTCACAAGGTCGAGCTACCAATCCTCACCGAGCTGGGTATCCCAACTCCCGCAAGAGAAGTCAGTCAAGTCAAAAATTATGCAGCGTAATGTTATGCATCCAATAATAGATCCATTATAATCCTCCTCCCTCATTTATATAGAGTTTATAAATCAATACTTTCCCAATTTCCCATTTAATTTATTGTTCGAAAATTTAATTATGAAAAATCCTCCCCATACATGTGTCACCCATCCCCTTTGTTGCACCATAAATTAATTTTATTAATTATTTAATTACTCCTATTTACCTCACCCACCTAAAGTCATTCCTAGAATTGCTCATAGGTGTCCCCATATTCCCTTACACATTTTAATGACATAACCCCTTACTAATTTACTAGTTGAGTTCAATTTATAAAGTTCTTAAAGGCAAGATTCCTTACTAAGTTAGTCATTCTGCTTTTTCCTTATGTTTCCCTTTCTCTTTTTGTTTCCCCCTTTTTCCCTTAGTTTCCTAATTCTTTTAATTTCCCTCCTTCCCTTTTTATCTAAACTCAAATTAGCAAGTGTAGGAAATTATATTTTTCCCCTTTTTCTTTTCAATTAATAAATTTTTAATTAGCATAAGTAACAATACACTTATTTCCTTTTTGTTAAAAATGTCATCCTCCAAAGTAGTTTGATTTTTATAAACTAAGTGAATGGATTACTCTCTTCTCGTCACATGTTTAATGATGATTATATATATATATATCACAAGTATCACTTAGACCTAGATTTTATTTTCTTAGGTTGGGTGACATTTTATTAGGGAAATTGTTTTTAAATGTTTTTCATCACATTATTCATTATAAGGCCATCTAGGTGTATTCCCTTATTAGTTAGCAACATGACATTCCCTTCAGGACATACTAGGTGCTCCAAGGGTGCCACTTTCCTCATTTTGTTTCCCTTGCGCAATGTGCCCTTTAGGACGCACTACGTACTCCAAGGGTTCCACTCACCTCTTGAATGACTTGGTAGACATAAAAAACCCTTGGATTCAATGCTCCGTCAGATGATATTGTGGGAGACTAAGGGAATCTAAGGAATAATGCCCCTGCCTTATTGAGCGCCCCTTACAATCATCGTGAGCGATTGTCGCAGTCTACCCTCATGACATCCTGGGTCTTCTCGAACTAGGTAGTCGTTAACCTAGAGTTCGAGCCACGATGAGAGTGCTAGTAGGTTGTGGAAGGGCTGAAGTCCACACCTCTCCTTCAACGTCTCTGGTATTTGTGTGTGACCCCTCTACTCCACATGTGAGTTTTGTCGACAAGTTATCATCAACATGCATCATCAACGAATCATGTCAAAAACAAACTCCATAATCATAACATCTAATTAGATGCGCATAGGTCATATACACAACAATCAAACCCCAATAGTCTACTCCCTGAATCGATCCAGAGTCCAAGGGTTTCATCAATGCCTCTGCATCATCGAGGTTCAAAATCATGCAGACTCAGGAGAACCGAGTCAATAGCACTTGTCTATATCAATATAGAAAAATAACTTGTCATCATATCCATAATGCCTCATAATCATAATCAAGTGACCAATAGTATAATAATCTGGATCACTTGCAAGTAAGTGTCCTCAAAGAATAAGCTCGCTCAATGTGCACAAGAGAGAGATGTTACAATATTCTTTCACTCTTAACTTGTTTCAAGAACAATTGAGTTAGTATGCGAAAACAACTATATTAGGCACACATAACATTTATTTGGTAGTAGTTAAAAAGAATGTGATACTTTAATTTTTTGATTTGATTGAAATGTCCCATTAAAACCATTTAAGCAATTGTATATGTATAAGTTGAAGGATCTTTAAACCATTACATCAATTTATTTTTGAACTTAGTACATTGCATTAAATAATAGTGCATTTTTTCTAGATTATTTCCTAGTCCAAGGAAAATGTAGAAACCTCCTTATCTAACCATATTAGAAACAAAATCATAATCCTTTTTGGTCCTAACCTCTTTATTGTCCATCTATAAATTGATCACATTTTCTAATGGTGACAATTGTCGTATCTCTTCATGTTTCCATGCTTTAATTTTTTATTTTTTTTACATCATCACTAGTATCTACATCATCAATACAAGAATGAAAATGTAAGAGTATATGTAATTCTCAATTGAGCACACCTTTGTTATTTTCCTACCCCTGCCAGTGTGTAAATCTCTTATTCAAATTACTCTAGAAAAATTAGATAGCATCATTTTATCAAACTTTCTCATTACATTATTCCAAGAGGAAATGGTTGAGAAAGGGGATTTTGTGCATGTAAAGTTTCACATTAGAGTAACATGGTCAATATGGCATACATATGTAAATTTAATTAAGTATAAAATTTAAGGTCAATCCACATTTACCTATCAACATGAACCATCAATTCATTGAATTGATGGAAAAAATGTGTTTCACGCCACTTAACCATCCATGCATAGAATTCATGGAGAAAATTTGCTTCACACCAATTAACCACATCATCTAAATATATATGTAGAGAATTAAGTTGATTCACTTGGTAACTCCTATGTGCATATTTTATGTAGGCCCCACCATGATCATGCTCTCATTTTCCATGCCTCTCCTAAAGTAAACTCCAAACTCCATGTGTGATGATTTTTTATTTTCCTATGAAGAAGACAACCCTAAGAATGATTTCCTTTTCCATGCCTCTCCTAAAGTAAACTCCATGTGTAACTCCATGTGTGATTATTTTTTATTTTCCTATGAAAAAAACACAACCATAAGAATGATCTTGTTGGTTTAAACTAGCAAACACAACCATATCGCTACACCCAATTTTCTTTAAAAGTGAACCCTCCTCTCACTAATTCTTTATAAAGTAAATAATACAAATTATGAACAAAAAAATTCGATGTATCATTAATGTAAAAATCCTACTAAATCTCTTCATGATTATGTGTATTGTGATCACAAACATTCATCCAAAACTCTTCACGTCCATACAAAATGTGCACAATTATATGAATCTGTTTAAAATTAATGTAAAAATCCTACTAAATCTCTTCATGATTATGTGTATTGTGATCACAAACATTCATCCAAAACTCTTCACGTCCATACAAAATGTGCACAATTATATGAATCTGTTTAAAATGATAACACTCACTTCGTGTCTTTCTCTATACAGTGAAATTGTAATTCTCAACAAAATCAACCAATCATAACGCTTTTCGTTTTTAAAAGATGTCATGATTTCTTGAATTTAAAGTCTTTCCATTATGTTGTATAAACGTGTTTTACTTATCTATATATTTGAACCTAAGCTTTTTAATGAAATCTTTTGCTAAAAGAAAATCAAATATAAATCAATGTTTTTGAGGTTTTAACTAAATATGTGATAGAATTCCACTTAACATATTCATTTTCTTCTACTTTACAATTATATTTGAAAATTGAGAAAGATCTAAGAGAAATGTGCCACTTAGTACTAAAGAGTGTCAATAGAGGATTCTTTTCATTTTGTACCACACATAATTTTTCCTTTAAAAAATTCATAGTTATCACATAATTATCTCATGCACATAATATTTTTTATAAAATTTCATAAACAATGGAAGGAGGGTCATTAGCCAATGTCGTATGCCAAAATTTATAAATATTTTTTAATAGAACTACACATAATATCAACAACACCATGTTTTATTAACAATGATGGGCCTCACATACCATGTTTTAAGCATAACATATGTGATATCATGAATATTAATCTCAAAATTATGGAACAATTTCACTTCAATAACATGTGTTATTATAACATCCCACTCTTGCGCACACTTGATGTGACTTATTCTTTGAGGACACTTGCATGCAAGTGATCCACTTCATTATATGTTTCTTTGTTTCACTTATGGATTCTGATGAAGATATTGTGGATTATGGTGTTTATGTTATGTTATTTATGTATAGACAAGTGTTATTGATTGGTTTCTTCCGAGTGTGAAAGACTCTTGACAGATAGATGATGTTGATGGCATCGGTGTACCTACTTGGACTAGGGATCGAGTTGGGGAGTGGACTGTATATGGTTTGGGTATTTATGTTTATACATATCTGACATGTGTTCGAGTATATTATGATGATGTTTATGGATAGCTGACATGTTTCGTTGATGGATGCAGGCTCGCGATTTCTTGTTAATCAGAATCACATTAGGAGTAGAGGAGCCATGAACGAAAACCAAATATATTGAGGGAGAGGTATGGTAACAACCCTGCCACAACCTACTACTACTCCCGTTGTGGATCGAACTGTAGGTTAACGATTACCTAGTTTGAGAAATCCACGATGTCATGAGGGAAGACTAAGACAATCACTCACGAATATTCTAAGGGGCGCACAATAGGGCAGGGTATTTATTCCTTAAAGTCCCTTAGTCTCCGACAAGGTTTCCTGATGGAGTATTGACTCCAAGGGTTGGACGTCTACCAAAATCAATCAAAAGATGAGTGGCACCCTTGGAACACGTAGTGCATCTTGAAGGGCACGTCACATAAATAAAACGTGAAGAACAATGAGTGGCACTCTTGGATCACATAGTGGGTCTTGAAAGGCATGTCATAGTTTGTAAACACATGTGAGTCAATTAACCTAAGTGCCTAGAAAATGATATCTAAATTTGACTTGCTCAACCTTAAAATAATTATGTATGATTGAAGTTTATTAATTATAATATTTCCCTTAAAAGAAATTTATAAGCCTAGTTGAAATTAAATCCTAGGTCTAAGTAGGATGGAGGACAAAAAAATAAATATTTATTTAAGCCATTAATAAAGGGGGATGAAGAAAAAAGAAGAGAAAATCAAATTTAGAATTTAAGCGAGAATTAAATTATCTAAAAAAAATTAATTGTTGTTTATGTCAAAAATTTTGTAAATTTGAACTTGGATGAAAAGGGGGGAATTAAATGCAGAAGGAATCTGAAAGAATAGAGAACCTTCCAAAGTGAACTCAACTAAGCTTTAAGAAAGGCGACAATCATTAAGGAAATTCAGGGAATAAAGGGACAACAAGGAGCGTTTTTAGGAACACTTTTAGATGAGTGAAGGAAATTGGCAATTTAATTTAATTAATTAAGTGATTTTCTTGTGTAACTAAGTGATTGGGATACAAATGTACACGGGAGAACATTTCCTAGTAAAAAATTAATAAAAATAAATTAACGTGAATTTTGGCAAAGGGACACTAAGAGAACTCAATAAAATAAATGGCAGAAGAGGGGAATGGATCACGATTGGTATGTGTAAGGTTACGCTGCCATATTGTTCTTGGCCGATTTTTTTTGTAGGAGTTGGGATACCCAACTCAAATAGAGAGTGAGTGGTAGCTCAACTTTGCAAGGAATGCTGGGAGCTAGCTTTCTCTGGTTTCTGTGCATGTCCCATTTGCAGCTCGAAGGGCTAAGGGGGAAGAAGAATACCCCTAGTGTTGGATGGGAGGTACAGGTGAGGTCTCATCGGTTAACAAGCGGGAGTTGGATGGAGTGCAAGTGCAGAAAAACCAATTTGGATTCTTCACCTTCGGTTTATGATACAACTTTAAAATTTGTTGTTGTAATTTGGTTATAAATCGTACATAGATTCATACGTTGTTGAAATTTTATTAGATGTCTGTTATGGTTGGCAAGATCTCTTGAGGTGGTTAGCTGGGATTGAATTTTGATGCATTGGTTTTCTTTTCTATCTCTGCACCTTGGTTATTTTTCTCAGCTGCGTAGAAAATTTATATCTTTGCGCCTTGGTTTTTCTTATCTCCGCATTGGTATGTTCTTCTCTCTTTGTCTTTTTCTCCATTCTTAGCGAGGCCTACGCAATGACCTGGTTATTTCTTTTACACTTACCTTATCCTTGACGTTCATCTTTCAACCTGGAGATGTTGCGTTTGTGTTGGCCAATCCTACGTTGTTTTCTTCTTCTTCTAGTTGAGCGCTCTCTCGCTCTCTAAACTACGATTCAGAACTTGGGATACCCCTGCCCTTACCCATACATTTTCCTATAGTTTTCCTTCCAGTTGAGACCTGGTGTTAGTTCTTTTTACACAGCAAAAATGTAGTTGCCTGATTTTTTTTTTAACCCTATTTAGTTTTAACTTTTCTGCATGAAAGGCGCAATTAGTTTTTATTTTCGATCCTAACATGCCTACTACACATGCGATTTGAGTCTTGTTATTCTTATTTAATAGAGGTTAAACAGTAATGCACCCAACGGGACATATAAAATGCTAGCATAATTTACATAAATCTGTGGTCTCCTTAATCCCAACAAAGTTGTCTTTTTCCAGCGATTTGGTCCGTGGACTCAGCGTTTTGTTTTGTTTCCTTCTCAGAGGCTTTTACGGAAATTCGTTTTTGTATTCCCCAGGCATTCCTTGACCATCAATTTTCCTTTTTTTACGTAGTAAATATTTCCCCAACACTCGTTTTTTTTTCTCACAACAATTTGTTTTACCCCCGACATTTTCTTCTTTCCCAGACTGTAGCTCCCAACTTGCCCAACTATACAATTTACTTCTGTTTTTTTTTAGCACCACCTTCAGCTCTTGAATTACCCTGCAACAAGAAACGACTTACTCTTATCACTCGCATTAGTAGAATAAAAATTTGCATTGGGAGCCTTAGCACTGCGCCTCCCACCCCCCTTTACCCATCGCTTGGATGTAGCACGCCGTCCTGGCTTTTTCTCTGGGCATGAACCACCTTCTTTCCCTACATTTATTCGTATTACTCAACAAGAATTTTCGCTATGAATGCCCAACAATATCACTTCCTGGGCAGCGATACCCCCTTTAGCTCGACATTTTGGTCACTGTGCACCAGTAAATTTTCGTGGTTCATTGCCCAGCCTAATCATCCCGCTCCAATATGCCTCTTTCATGAATGGCGCTAAGTTTTGAACCCGTGAGCCCTCCCCACTCCTTGCGCAAACCCACCTCCCTCCTTCTTGTATGCTCATGGGACTTGCTCGAGAGCTCTCCCCCTGCTCACGCACTCCAGAGAGGATTAACGCAGTCTGGAGATTGTGCAATTGGGATATAAACCCACTATAATCGATAATATGGAGGTGAAATTTGTCTTTAAATTTACTTGGGAGATAGTCGCTTAGTGGTAACCGTTTCTTTTTCTTAATTTGGGTTAAGGATGACAAGTCTAGCTCCACGCAGCATCCACTTCACCCTTCTTGGAGAAACTTTTGCCTCTTCCTCCCTTCTGAATTATGAATCTTGCCATTTGATTTTTGGATTCTAGGTTGATAGTTTTGGTTCTCCATGCAGATAGAGATTGGGGTTAATGTCGTTTTTATTATTCTCCTAGTAATATGAATAACTTCACACAATTATATTTTTCGTTAAAAGTTTACATCTAAATGTTTATTGTGTTCATCTTTTAAACGTCCTTCCTAGTACCTATTCTATGATGGAATGTCCTTATTGGTCCAATACGAATAGCAATTGATCTCTTATGAATTTCTTTTTTTTACCATGGTTAATGTTATACAATTGTGGGGATGTTTAGAAAAAAAACAACAACTTTTAATTATTAAATTAGGTTTCGACACAAAACAAACGAAGGATTAAAATAAGGAACAACCACAAAAATTGTTTATTTTAACAATTTAGAGCTAAAAATAGTTGTTCATTGAAAAAAAACATAACCAATAAAGCACACATTTAACTTATATTGGATTTATGTAGTAGTGGTGGTTCTAGTTTCGGACCTCTTGCGTGCAAATGGATTGTCTGTCATAATGATAGTTAAATATTTTTTAGATTTCCCTAGCGCCTTGTAATCATTATAAAGTATGATCAATTACAATATTATATATATTTTTTCCTTGGAATAAAAAGTCTTGGGTATTCTTGCGCAATAGATGACGGGGATGTGTGTTCGCTTAGATTTAGTTTATTTCTTGCACGCATAAAAATTTAATGTATGGAATGGTGGTTTTAGATGTTCAATTATTTAGTTTAATTAGTTTATTCTTGAATGATGGGTTTAAACTTAGTTTATCTCTTTCACGCATGAAAATTTAAGGTATTGAATGATGTATTGTTTATTGTTTATATTTTTCTGCTTGCGTGCATTGAAAAGTCAATGTAATGAATGGTTGTTGTAACATCCCGCCCTGGCGCACTGAGAACACTTATTATTTGAGGACACTTGCTCGCAAGTGATCTGGACCCTTTTTGATGTTAGACCTTTTATATTTGATTATGATGTGATTGACAGATGACATGATG
>JZKD02S2107888.1:327291-349393 GCA_000966675.3 Picea glauca
TCTATCTTGCTATGCATATTTATAAACTGTAGTTAATGGCTTTGTGCAACTTGTAGTTTTAATGGATATAGTGTGAATCGTGTATGTGAACTGTAGCTTAATGGATATTGGCGTGGCCATGAAACCCTTACGGTTGCTACCCACCTTGTAAATAAATTATTTACCGTTGTTTTCTTTTTAGGAATTTTTTATTGGTTCCTGTTTGTAATGGGCGTTTCGGGGCAGTCGGTTTTACCCCTTTTTTATATACCTCGGTGGGTTCCCTTTGCTTTACCTGGTTGATTTTACTTACACAGTGGAGGCTCTATACGGTGGGTTTTCTTCTTTTTACCTTGGTCGTTTTTATTCATTTGGTGGGCGAGTTATTTATATACCGTGAAGCCTTCCCAGGTTGGGCGTTTTCCTTGATACAGTAAACCATTCTTGTATGGGGGCGTATTTATCACCCGCAGTGAGCAATTTCCTACCTGGGTAGTTGATCACACACAGTGGGCGTTTGGCAACTGTTCCTGGGCGTGTTAGCATTTGATTTCTGGGCGTTTCTAGCCACGGTGTATGGAGCGATTTGTGTTTTTTTTTTCTCTGCGTTTTAATGTATCTACTTCCAATATCGCTGCGTTAAATTTTTCCCTTTAATAATTGCGTTTCATTCCTATGGTTCCATTACCATTTAATGTTGGGTTCAATATTATCGTTCGAATTTAGGGTTTAATGTCACCGTTTAATGAAATTGTTTTACTATGACTGTTTAACATTTTGGGTTGAATATTATCAATTTGAATTATGGCTCTATCGTCTTGGGTTATGAATCTGGTTCTATCCTCGTTTTGATTTTGTGGATTAACTGAGCATGGCTTTAAATATCATGACCATATTATAACTGTCCTAGAATTCTAAATTGAGCCTGGTCCTAATGTTAGGGTCCTTTAGCGTTTAAATTTAGGTATTGATGATATCGTTTAACATTATGGTTCCAATGTTATTGATTACTATCCTCATTTCATTCTTGCTGTTTGATATTCTGGTCAAGTACAGGCAGCTAATGTTCGGATTATAATATCCCTTTAAGATTGGGTTTTACGTTATCATTTAATATTAGGGTTGTTCATTGCCGCTCAATAGTATGGTTAATATGCATGTTTTAATTTCTGGTTATACTGGCATTGCGACAACGTGACAATTCTGGTTTTACGTTATCGATCTTCCATTGTGACAATGGCATGGAGAGTCCTCACACCACCATCAATCTTTTAGAACCTTAGGAGAGCCATTCACTGTACACATTCGGTGATCCTTCAAGACTCTGTTTATTTTTATATCCTACAGGAATCTTTCCTTGCTTGGGTGGGCATCGACACGTTTATTATTCCCGTAATGGCGCACAGGTGTTATGTATCAATCAACCTATAGTCCAACACTTGTTCTATTCTATCCATTTCGGGTTCCAAGCTCTGTTATAAGCATTTACTCATTCCAGTATTGATGTTATTCTGTTAACCGTCTGCTCATGAACCAGCAATGTCATGTTATCCATTACCAGCAGATGTCCAGATTCGTAAATGAATTTATACTTTTTATAAATTCGAGGAAATTTTCTGTTGGAAAAAATTTCTGGTTATAATAATGTTGTCATTACAATTATGGTTGTTATCGTTTAGCCTCGGCTTCCATGGTTTCTGTGGATCTCTCATACGTCGGTCTTGAGTTGTCCTTCACATCGATGAAGATATCTGACGCCTGGAGCACCGTCCAGATCCTTCCGAATATGGGATTGGTATCCTAGGTCAAGCTTGACCTTCCACCCTTTAAAGATTTTAAATCATCCATGTCTGAAGGATCGTGTCTATACCGTCATTAATTTTTTCGTGGAGCCAGCGCAGCGTGCCCTAAGGGATTGCCAGAACCCCTTCTCCTCTGTGGCATGTAAAACGGTGTTGGGCTTCTGTGCCGCTGAATTGGGTAGTGTGACGAGTGCCCACCGTTCGCTAGGTAGCCGTGCACTAACCTGTGTTGGGCAATGAGCTGAACGCCAGCCCTTTTCCGCCTCAACACTCAGAATTTAGGGTTGGGTGCAATAAATGTGGGCGTAGGTAATGTAATGCTAACCCTTGTTCCCAATGATGAAGATCTTATTTATTGTTGCTCCATTGATAATTCATTAGTTTATTTATGATTATGTCATAGCGGTGTTATTTATTACTAGCGATTAATTGATCTTTATTTATTGTTATTCAAATGATAGCTATTGGGTTTTTATTAATAATTATGTCTTAGCGAGGTCATTTATTGCTGGCAATTAATTGCATTATTGTTTATATAAAAGGGGACATGGCTTTTTACTTGGATTAATCCTTGTAGATTCCCCTATTAGCATTAACCCTAAATTCCTTATTTATTCAAATAATTGAGACGTGAAGGTAATGATAAGATAGGCTTAATTAATAGGCATGATTTTGATACTTGTTATATGCTTATTGTTAAATAGCTTTTAAATTTGAATGCAATTGACAAATACTTGTTTAAAAGTTAATATCGATATGGTTTTAAGTGCAATATTGAGATTGGCTTTCACATATTATTGGCTTCCACATATTAATAATATACTGGTTATTGGTCGTGTTAATAATAGGCAATCATTTGATTAATTGTTATAGGCTTATAGGATAATATTGTTTAAATTGGGTGCAATGATAATAATTGTTAAATAGAAATATTAATATTAGTTAAAGCCGCAATTTTAATATTTGCTTAATGGCAATGGTAATGTTGTTAAAATGGCAATATTAATAATTTGTTTTATTACCTTGGTATTAATCGTTTAAATTGCAATAATAAGGTTGTATAAATTTCCAGGGCAATGATGATGCATGAAAATTAATATTTGTTTAATTGCAGTGATAATTACTGTTAATTTGCAATAATAAGGTTGTATTAATTTGCCAGGGAATTGATGATGGTTGATTCACAATTTTAATAGTTGTTTAATTGCCATGATATTACTTGTTAATTTGCAATGATAAGGTTGTTTTAATTGCCAGGGAATTGACGATGGTTGATTCACAATTTTAATATTTGTTTAATTGCCCTGATAGTACTTGTTGATTGCAATAATAAGGGTCGTTTTAATTTGCAAGGTCAATGATGATTGGGTGAGTCACAATTTTAATATTGTTTAATTGAACTGTTCGGGATGATGTCTAAGACTGCTAGGTTTTTATTTGTTAAATTGAAGCGTTAATGATAAGGTCTCCGTAGATTAATAATAAATTGATGGAGCATTGAACCTGATTGATGTCTTCGGGTCTCAATAGGAGTGGGTCGTTATTAGAGTCCTCCTGACTTGCGTCTCCCGTAGAGGTCATGATTTTCCCTGATTTTGCAATACTTGGTGGTATTGTAGTGCGTAGTCTGTTCGTGTCGGGCGGGATATAGAGACCTTTGGTAGCTTAGTATTTATGTCTGAGCACAAATCCAGTGGAAGGGATCTAGTGCCGTATCAAGAGTCTCAGGCTGTTTAAAGGCACAGTTCCACTCTTGTGACACACTCTGAGCCGTATCAGTAGTCTCGGGCTATTTAAAGGCATAGTTCCACTATTGCGACTCTACTGTTGGATTCTTTCATTCTGTGACAGTATTGTACCAAACCCCTGGTGTCCCTTCTGCTTACTGTTGCTAGTTGCACGCCTTATGTCCAGGGGCGTTTATTTCTTGTTGTCACTATGATCTGTCGGGTTGTCTTGATTATGTTCGTCTCACTTGTGTCTTGTTGGTTCGAGTGGTGACGTAGGATCGAGGGGGTTGTTTCTTATACGTGCGCACACACGGTTAAAACAAAAAAAAATTGCACCTATTGTCAGATTAGTTGTCCTTAACTAGGAGGGTTGTTACAGTTGTTGGTTATTTTCTTCTTGTGCCATGAAAAAAATATTGTAATGAATGATTGTTTAGATATAATATTTCTTGCACGCCATGGAATAAATGTCGAATTGTATCGACCACTGCAACTTAATTTATGTTGTGGCATGACTGATTAGTAACTAGTTTTCTCTCACGCATTAATTATTTTGTCTTGTGAATGTTATGAAATTGTTTACTCTCACGAACAACAATTATTTAAATATTGATGTATGATTGATATGCTGATGGTTACCCTTTTGCCCTGGTTAATGATATTAATATTGATGGAGTGATAAAATGGATGATTCTGGATGATGTAGATTAGCTAGTTGTTTGGATTGATTATGTTAGTGGGACGTAGACACCTCCTTGTTCCTTAGAACATTCGCCAACCTTGAGACCTTAAATGGTTAAAATCAATTGGATATTGGGATTGAGAATTGCTTATGTGTCCTTGAGGTCCTAACCTTGTAGGGTAGGTTGGGAAGGTAGTATATTATCTGTTTCTTGCAGTTATCTTTATGATTCGTTATGTTATGTTATGTTTCCTTAGAGATATTTGATGATGGTTCTTTATGAGATGCGTTTAATTTTTAATATTTGAATTGTTGTGCATCATTATTAATGGTAAAATGCAATGTTGTTGGGTTGTTGTTAATTAATATGCTAATACGTTGATGTGTGTGCCATGGTTCATGGTGACGAGGTGTCGCCAATGTGTCATATTGGATTATTAATGCATTATCATTGTCTCGTTATTATATCTGATTTATGTGTCGACGATAATGACTGTTTATTATGATGTTTTAATTTTCCTAACACAACCTTAAAAAAAAATTGACATGTTGTACGTCGCTAGGTTGTCATAACGATGGGGTTGTTACATGTGGTATCAGAGCGGGTTCGACCCGTGACTTTGGATCATTACGCCTTCCAATGTGAAAACACTTGATTATAATTTGTCGCTAATTATTTTGAATTTTAATTATGCAGGTAATCATGGTTAGAGGACATTACGGATGTAGACGACATCATTCTAGGGCAGGAGGAGTGCCGCCTCAAGTAGCATCCATGGTAGAGGGATCTAACCCCCAAAGAGAAAAACAAGTTGTTGGACAAGAACATGTAGTTGTGGGGGATGTGGTTGGGTTGATGAGGTCCTTTATGAGAATGTCAGAGGCCCTGATTAGTTGTTTGGTTGGAGATGAGGCTAGGGCCCCGACATCCCCTAAGGGTCCACCGTGTTTGCTAGCCGGCACAGGTAGCATTCATCAAGAACTAGAGAAGGTTAAGTTTCCCGAGTTCTTTGGTGCCACAGATGGCATAACTATCGAGGCATGGTTGGAGAATATGGCGATGTTCTTTGCACTTCGTGACTATACCTCCAACATGAAATTCCACATGGTGGCCTTTTAGCTAAAAGGGAGCACTCTGCTATGGTGGAAAATGTTCCTGCCGCAACTGAACATGATCCTCAAAGACGTGTCATGGGAATTGTTCGAGGAGTGGTTCCTGGAGAGGTTTATGTTAGAGGAATTCATTGAGCATAAACTCAATGAGTTCAATTCCTTATGACATGGCGGCCATATAGTGCCCGAGTACTAGGCTAGTTTTATGGAGTTTCTTCGGTATGCTTCGTATCTTAACACAGAGAAGCTTAAGGTCAACAAGTTCATATTCGGCCTTAATGTTAACATCCATGTGAAAGTGAGGATTTTAATGCCTCAAACATTTCATGATGTTATCCAAAAGGCCCTCATAGTTGAGGAAGAGCTCATCCGCGGGGGTCAGAGAAGGACTCCGACGAGACTGAAGGGACAGATGACATCTGGCGTGTAGTAGCATCAGACACCAGCTAGACATCCACCACGGTATCAAGGCACTCTGAAAGGATGCACATTCATTAAACCATGGTGACCAATACATCAACAACAAACTCCCTACAAAGAGCCACAACACCAACAAAAACATCGTCTACAACAACAACAGTCCAGGCCTTCTCAGTAGAACAAACTAGGGTTTTAGGCTAGTGGGTTATCATCTTCTACTTCAGGGACTAGGAGTACTGGGATGAAGACCGGATGTTGGACATGTGGAGAGCTACATTACCAGCATGGATTCCCGATTGAGAGGGCCAGAGAAGTCGGATCAATCGGGCACACCACCGTATGAGATTTGGGCAAGGCCCATCAAATTCATGCAACAATGAATAATTGCCATGCCGAGCACTAGTCTATTTTGCTCAAGATGCCAGGTACCATCATTGACTAGACTGTTACTATTTTGATGTATCAAGGTGCTACAAAGAGTTTTATTTCTGGTGTATCCCTTAAGAGAATTAAGGTAAAGGCATTCGAACGTGATGAGTTTAGTTATGTGGAAATGGCTTCTGGAGCCAAACAAAAGGTTAGAGGAAAGGTTATGGATTGTAGCTTTAACCTAGGAGATTTTGTCACGAAGGCCAACCTGTGTGTCACGATCTTGGGATCTTATGCAATCATGATCAATATGGACTGGTTGGAATCACATGAGGTGATACTCCATTATAAGACAAAATGATTGGGTTTGGTCAATGATGAGGGAAAAAGACGTGTGATTGTAGGAAGGAACCAGGGAGTTTCCCTAAGGTTCATCTCTTCCCTACACCTTTGGAAGAGTATCCATAAGGGATGCAAGATACATTCGAACCTTGCATTGAACGAAAAAGGGTGTGGTGGAAGGACTATAAAACCTTTCGGTGGTACGATAGTTTGCAGACATATCCTAGAGGAGTTACCAGGGTTTCCTCTTGATAGGGAATTTGAATTTACCGTCAACCAAAAACATGGGACTGAATTGATAGCAAGAACGCCTTATTGGATGTCGACCCCTAAGTTACAAGAGTTGAAAATGCGAATGAAAGAGTTTCTAGACCTAGGACTTATACATCCATGTGTGTCACTATGGGGTACGCCTGCTATTTTCATATGGAAGAAGGATGGGTTGTGGAGACTCTGCATTGACTACTATCAACTGAACAAGGCAATGATCCAAAACAAATATCCATTTCCAAGAATAGATGATATGTTTTATCATATGAAAGGTGTGATGGTGTTTTTGAAGATCGAATTCAGATCAAGGCATCACCATTTATGGATCATGGAGGAACACTGTTAAGACCGAATTCAAGACGAGGTTTGGAAATTACAATTTTACCATTTTATCATTTGGACTGACAAATTCCCGAGGGGTATTCGTGAGATTGATGACTGGGGTGTTTTGCGAATACTTGGACATTGTTTTTCAAGTATTCATTGAAGATATTTTGATATATTCTCGGATGATGGAAGAACATGACAAACATTTGCACTTGGTACTACAATGTCTACGAGAGAACAAATTGTTTGGAAAATTGTCGAAATGTTTGTTTATAAATCGAAGATTCATTACTTAGGGCATGTCATCTCTAGCAAAGGTATCTGTGTGGATCTAACGAAGGTAGAGGCTATTTTGGAATGGCCTGCGTTGATGAACATTGCAGAAGTACGTAGCTTCATGGGTTTAGTGGGATATTATAGATGGTTCGTCAAGTGTTTTTCGAAGATAGCAAATCCGATTATGGAATTGCAGAATAAAAAAATGAATTTTGTATGGACCGAGAAATGCACATAAGTGTTTCGAAGGCTGAAGGATTTGTTGATGACAACGTCAATAATAAAATTCCATGACATGGACAAGGACTTCTTGGTATGCATAGACTCATCCAAGGAAGGCTTAGGCAGAGTCTTGATGCAAGACGATCGAGTGACCGCTTACATCTCGATAAATTTACGAAAGCGTGAGGAGAACTACACAACACACGATTTGGAGTTGTTAGTCATTGTGTATGCCTTCAGAGTTTGGAGACACTACCTAATTCGATGGAAATTCGAACTAAAAATGAACCATTATGGTTTACAACCCATTTTTACATAAAGAAACTTGAACGCGCGACAAAGGCATTGGTCGAAACTGCATAGCGAGTACGATGTCAAGATTACCTACATCAAAGGAAAAATGAACAGAGTGGTTGATGCATTAAGTCAAAGAACATGAATATTTTCGGTGATACCTCTACAGACGAATCTATGTGAAAATATTCTAACTATACAATGCGTCGATGACTCATATCAAGAGGTTAAAGAATCTATCGGATAAATCACCATGTTGGTATGAAACTTTGACGGATTTATTGTGGAAAACAACTGATTAATGAGATATAATAACCGGATTTGAATACCTCCCAACGAAAAATTGAGAAGTTTTATATTAAACAAAGCTCATATAGTGTACATGGGTCATCCTGGAGTCACAAAGATGAGGGTAGACCTTAAACCCTTATTCTTCTGGAAAGGAATTAAGGTGGACATAGTCAACTACGTGGCAAGATGTCTACAATGTCAGCAAGTGAGGGTTGAACATAGACATGTAGCAGGATTAATAAAGCCACACGTTGTTCCCGAATCAAAATGGGAGGTCATTTCGATGGACTTCATTGTTGGATTTTCGCTGACGGAAAGGAGGCACAACTCAATTTTTGTGGTAGTTTACACTCTGACGAAGAGTGCACATTTTATCCCTACGCGTAAGATGTATCAAGTTCCAGAGATAGCTACAATATTTATCATCGAGATAATGATATTGCATGTTTTTCCTAAGAGGATCAATGTTTACAAGACTATTTTGGACAAGTTTCCAAGAGGCCTTGGGAACCCAACTTAAATTTAGTACTGTATATCAGCTGGAGACAGATGCACAGATGGAAAGAATGAACTGAATCTTGGAGGGCATGTTTCGTATGTACGTGATAGATCAACACAAGCATTGGGAGGACATCTTTCCACTAGTAGAATTTGTATACAACAACAGTTATCAAAGAACCATTAAGACGGTGCCATTCTAGTTTAGTTACGGGTGACCGTGTTAGATGCCTTTGAGTCGAGATCTGATTGAGGATAGGGTCCTACTAGGACTAGAAGTGATCCAAAAAATGGAGGAGAAAATGAAAATAGTAAGACAAAGGATCAATGAAGCGCGTGATTGATAGAAGAGTTATGTCGATGGGCATCTTTTCGACCATAGTTATGAAGTTGGTGATCGAGTCTTCTTGTGGGTGAAACCATACAAGAGTTCGATCAAGTTTGAAAATGGTGCTAAACTTTCTCCTAGGTTCATGGGACCTTTCGAGGTTGTTGAAATGAAGGGGCTCGTGGCCTATCTACTAGCCTGGCCTGATTCTTTGAGGCATATGCAGGATGTTTTTCGTATATGTTTTGAGACATTATATTGGTGATCTTACACATGTGATTGACATCAGTTCCTTGTAGGTATCGGACGAGGGTGCACTGACGGTGGAGCCAATACACATTCTGGACCATCACATTTGACAACTATGACATCGAACAATCGATCAGGTCAAGCTCCAGCTGGACAATTATAGTCCACACTCGGCTACCTAGGAGGATGCATATGATATGCGTTAGCAGTTTCCATTTTTGTTTGATAGCTAGAAATTTAGATATTACCATATACTTTATTTTTGCACTTGTATATAGGGAAACTTCGAGACGAAGTTTAAAACAAGAGGGGGTGTATGTAAAATCTCTCTCTTGTGCACACTTGATCTGAATTATTCTTTAAGGACACTTGCATGCAAGTGATCCAGTTCATTATATGATTGCCTGCTTCTCTTATCGATTTTGATGATGAGATTTTGGATTGTGATGTTTATGTTATGTTATTTATGTATAGACAGGTGCTATTGACTGGTTTCTCCTGAGTGTGCAGGAATCTTGATAGATAGAGGATGTCGATGGCATCGGTGGACCTCCTTGGACTCTAGATTGAATTGGGGAGTGGACGGTATATGGTTTGGATATTTCTGTTTATGCATATGAGACGTGTGCTCGGGTATATCATAATGATGTTTATGGATAGCTGACATGTTTCATTGATGGATGCATCCTGATGATTTCTTTCTAATGAGACATACATTAGGAGTAAAGGGGCCATGCATGACAACTATAGATATTGAGGGAGAGGTGTGGCAACAACCCTGCCACAACCTACTAGCACTCTCGTCATGGCTCAAACTGTAGGTTAACGATTACCTAGTTTGGGAGATCCACAATGTCGTGAGGGAAGACTGAGACAATCTCTCATGAAGACTCTAAGGGGCAGGGAATAGGGCAGGGTACTTATTCTTTAGAGGCCCTTAGTCTCCCACAAGGTCTACTCACTGAGTATTGACTCCAAGGGTTGGACGTCTACCAAAATTAGTCAAAAGTTGAGTGGCACCCTTGGAGAATGTAGTGTGTCTTGAAGAGAACGTCGTATAAATGAAGCATGAAAAAAGTCGAGTGGCACCCTTGAAGCATGCAGTGTGTCTTGAAGGGCATGCCACGGTTTGTAAACATAGGTGAGTCAATGAACCTAGGTTCCTAGAGAACAATATCTTACTTTGACTTGGTTATCCTTAAAATAATTATGTATGAGTAAAGTTTAGTAATTATAATTTTTCCCTTCAATTTTATTTTCTAAGCCTAGTTGAAATTAAAGCCTAGGTCTAAGTAGGATGGAGGACAATTTTTTTTTTTAATTAAGCCATTAATAAAGGGGGGATGAAAAAAAAAGAGAGAAAATCAAATTTATAATTTAAAGGAGAATTAAATTATCTAAAAAGATTTAATTGTTGTTTATGTGAAAAACTTGCTAAATTCAAAATTAGAAAAAAAGGGGAAAATTAAATGCAAAAGAAATGTGGAACATAGAAAGGAATCTAGTCTATAGAAATTTCCTAAGTGAACTCAACTAAGATTTAAGAAATACATCATTCATTAAGGAAATAGAGGGAACAAAGGGACAACAAGGATCATTTTTAGAAACACTTTTAGGTGGGTGAATGAAATTGGCAATTTAAATTAATTAATTAAGTGAATTTCTGGTGCAACTAAGGGATTAGGTGACAAGTTTACGAGAGAGAATATTTCCTAATTGAAATGTAATAAAAATAAATTAACGTGCATTTTGGAAAAGGGACACTAAGAAAACTTTATAAAAGAAATCACAGAGGAGGGGAATGCATCAAGATTAGTATATGTAAGGTTATGTTGCTGTAATTTTCTTAACTCATTTTTCTTGTGGGAGTTGGGATACCCAACTCGAATAGAGAGGGATAGCTCGACCCTCTGAGGCGAGCTGAGAGACAACTTTCTCTGGTTTTTGTTTCTGGTGCCTTTGCGGCTTGGGGGGCTTAGGGGGAAGAACAATACCCCTAGAATTGGATGGGAGGTAACAATGAAGTCTCAGCCATTAGCAAGTAGGAGCTTGATAGAGCGCAAGTGCGTGACAACCAATTGTAATTTGGTTATAAATTGTACATATATTCATGTGTTTTTGAAATCGTATTGGATGTTTTTTATGGTTGGGAAGATCCATTGAGGTGGTTAGATGGGATTAAATTTTGACGTATTGGTTTTATTTTCTATCTCTATGCCTTGGTTATTTAATTTATATTTCTTCACCTTGGTTTTTCTTATCTCCGTATTGGGATGTTCTTCTCTCTTTGTGTTTTGCTCCATTCTTAGTGAGGCCTTTGGCATAGCCTCTCTTTGCGCTTTTCCCATGGTGGACACAATGACGGTCCCAGTACCTCTCTGCATCGTGCTAGTTATTTCGTTTACACTTATCTTCACCTTGGCCTTCAACTTTCAACCAGGAGATGTTGCATTTGTATTGGCCAATCCTGCGTTGTTTTTTTCTTCTTGTTGAGCTCTCTCTCTCTCAAAAAAAAAAAAAACAATTGAAAACTTGGGATACCCCTCCCCTTACCCTTGCGTTTTCTTGTAGTTTTCCTTCCAGTTGATGTTAAAACACTAATCACAAGTTAGTTGGTTAGTTAAGTTAACCTAACTGTTATAAAGTTACATGACCGTTATGGTCTTTTGTATTATATATGTACATCTGTGTACATGATTATTTACAGAAGCATTGATGAATAGAGTATGCCTTTTCTGCCATTATTTAGTTTTCTCCATTCATCATGGTTTCTTGATTGCTTCTATTATTTCCATT
This sequence comes from Picea glauca, assembly GCA_000966675.3. Lineage (NCBI taxonomy): Eukaryota > Viridiplantae > Streptophyta > Pinopsida > Pinales > Pinaceae > Picea > Picea glauca. The sequence continues at coordinate 339,280 of JZKD02S2107888.1, forward strand.
ATAGTTCTGCTCTTTTCTTCATTATGAATCTAACAGTGGTATCAAAGAAACATTTATGATACCTATGAGCTTGTGGGAGATTTGAGTTGAAGGAGTTCATCCCATAAAAACATGTTGGAGAAAGAGAGTCATCGAGGGATTAGTTTGCAGAATTCATGAGAAAAAAACTGTTGAAGGGATTAGTTGTCCAACTGCTCACCGAGGGTTTAGTTTGGAATCCGAATTCTGTGTAGAAAGGAAGTTCATGGAAGTGGAGCCACGAACAATATTAATCCAGCGGCTCATTGAACATTGCATCTTGGAGCGTGTGAAAGGAAGAGTTGTTTTACCAATTTTTGTTTCCCTTCAATACACTGACACACGACCTTACCAGAAGATTGCCTCTTGTATCCAAGGAAAAGAACCGCATTGTGCATGCACCATGGTTGATGAACCGACAGTTTTTGTGACTGGGAGGATCCAAGAATGGGACGATAGTGCGTAAGAGGGCTTTCTCAAGTGGATGTCTGATCTAGCTTGGTGCATGATTTGATAAGTCCAGTTTTTGTTTTAAAGCTCTTAATCGGTTCAGAGATTGGAAGAAAGACATGGCTTTGGGTTCCCTATTAGTGGCCATGCTTGCCAGAAGATCTCAATCCATTGTGTCAAATGTTATTCAATCCTCATGAGAATGGTGGACATAAATTATCTTCGTCCAAAGGAAAGCAATGTTTTCATCTGAAGAGAGCAGTGACCCGTGAAGGAAGAGAATCATTTGTTGGTTCTAGTTTGTGGAACCAAAGCAAGAAGAGGCCTCCACATTAGACGACTTGCATGAATGCCAATTTTCGAACTCGTGACCTTGGAGTTGCAAGGTATGCGTTTCTCTGGGGTTTCTTCTCGGATAGGATTTAGGGAAAATCAGTTTTTTTAAGAGGCACGATGGTAAGAGAGGAACGATGGTGAGATGCCCCCATTGGATAGCCACTACACCATTGAACATTTTAAAGAGCACAGGAGATTTTTCATTTCTGCATTATTTGAATTAAAGAAGAGTGAAGTTTTATTTTTGAATTTTCAAAAATTACATGTGATTTATTTTTGATATTATGTTGGTTATGTTTTGGAGAGTTAAAGCCACAATGAAGTCAAGAAGGAGTTTTTGCATGAATAAAGATCATGTGGTTTCAATCTGGCCAATAATGGGAGAAGCTACTTGCAATTTGGAGATTTAATTGAAGTTTGGAGAGTAGAGAACCACCTCACTACATGTGCATCCGATTTCATTATTGAGTAAGTAGTGGAAAATGTGCAAATCTTTTGGTATTTTTGGAATAGAGTAATTTCAGTTTTTAAATATCACTTTTTACAAAACGTAAATTTAAAAGGCTTGGTTTGAGAGGATTTAGAAAGAATTTACTATATGAAGTATAAAGGATAAGAAGAGTGAAAATTTATATGGAGGAGCTTTCTTCATTATAATTAAAAGTATATGAAGTTATAAGGGTTTCATAGTTTTTTAGTAGCATTCATACAAGGAACAATTGCTCTTCACATGCACAACAGGATACATAATTGAACTTTGTGGCATCGACATACAAACAAATGACAAGAATTGAAGAAATATTTACAATATTGCACACATTAATTAACTCAACTACGGAATATACATTTGAAATAAACAAGTGCACCCTCAACATAGTCATTACTTGTTTACAAGTAATGCACAAGAAGATTGAGATGTTCAAACATCAAAACAAGTTGTTGTCTGATGAGTTAAGTTTGCTTCGACCCCAACAATGTGATTTTAATGTCATCAAGGATGAGAATGAAGACGCTCAGTTGACTAGTAATGAAAGTCATAAACATGAAGATCAGTTAGATGAAGTCTCTATGTCAGAAAAAGTTGCGGATAAATGTATTGTTCGACCATGGGAAGAATTACGATTTAAACAAAACCGATATGGACTAGGATATGAAAATGATGCTAACAACCTTTTCATATTTCTAATTATAACGAACCTGTTTGCTTTGTGAGTGGAGGTTTTTCGAATGATGATAAGATGACATAGCTTGAGGATATTTGTAAGGAACAAGTATAGGATATTGTTGTTGATGATGTTGTTATTCCAAATCATGATAATAAGTTAGATAAAGAATCCATATAGTGAAAACACAGTCACTAGTTTGGCCATGATAAGTCAAATTGTTTTGATCTTCACCCATGCAAACTTTGTGGGAAGACAAATCACCCCTCAGTAAGGTGCCAAAAGCACAAGCTGAAACAACTTCATTTTGAATGGTTAGGAAATTGGCGTTGGTGTTTGGAAGACAATTTATTGGAGCAGTCTTATCGCCAGATTTATACACAAGTACAATCGTACTTGATATGAGATATTTCTACAGTTGATGGTCCTGGACATGCATATTTTTCAGGATTTGATGATTTACGGTATGATCGGGGCCCAGTTCATGTAGTTTTCTGAGTTGAAGATCGAGTCTTCAGACTCTGCTGGAAGACAGTTTGATGTGTTGGATCTCTTCTTGGCCATACTTGCGAATGGCGATCAAGGGAATTAGAACCACTTGTCTCTGACAGGGGGGGAATCTAGTTGAGTCAGGTTCCAAGTTTGATTTTGAGTTAGGTTCCAAGTTTGATTTAGAGCCTGTGAACAGATGATCAAGTATGCAACCTAGTTCCTGGTATGCAATCTTGTTTCTGAACATATTGTTCCTGATTGTTTGTGGTCAGCTTAAAACCACCAATTGAGCAGAAGACATGAAGTTATGCTTGTTACATTTTCTATTTTTGAGCCTTTTTTAGTCAGGTTCCAAGTTTGATTTAGAGCCCATGAACAAATGATCAAGTATGCAACCTAGTTCCTGGTATGCAGTCTTGTTTCTGAACATATTGTTCTTGATAGTTTGTGGTCAGCTTAAAACCACCAATTGAGCAGAAGACATGAAGTTTTGCTTGTTACATTTTAACATTTTTGAACCTTGAGCTCTTGTTAGTTTATGGTCAACTTAAAACCATGCCATTTAGTAGAAGAAATTAACTTCTGCTAGACATTCGGTTTGTGGTCATCCCGAAACCACCAGATTGGTTTGTGGTCATCCTAAAACCACTAGATGAGTTTGTGGTCAACCTTAAACCACCAATTTAGTAGAAGACATCAACTTCTGCTATTTTTTTCAGAGTTCAGAGAGCATCTTCAGTCAGCCCTCTAAATATTCGCTTGACACATGTGATTGTCAAGTAGTGACAGTTTTTCAGGCAAGAATGAGCTTATGATTAAGGGGGGATGTTAAAACACTAATCATAAGTTAGTTGGTTAGTTAAGTTAACCTAACTGTTATAAAGTTACATGATAGTTATGGTATTTTGTATTATATATGTACATCTATGTACATGATTATTTACAAAAGCATTGATGAATAAAGTATGCATTTTCTGCCATTGTTTAGTTATCTCAGTTCATCATGGTTTCTTGATTGTTTCTATTATTTCCATTATATTTCTGCTCTTTTTTTTCATTATGAATCTAACTGTGAAAACTAGTGTTTACCTATATCTTTTTTTTTTGTTGTCATCTTTAGTTTTAACTTTTTTGCATTAAAGGCGCTATTAGTTTTTATTTTGGATCCTAATATACCTACTTCACACGGGATTCGAATATTATTATTCTTATTTAATAGAGGTTCAATAGTAATGCACCCAACGGGACATATAGACTGCTAGCGTAATTTACATAAATACGTGGTCTCCTTAATCCCAGCACAGTTGTCTTTTTCTAGCGATTTGATCCAACGTTTCGTTTTTTTTTCCTTCTCATAAGATTTTACTGAAATTCGTTTTTGTATTCCCCAGCCATTCGTTGAACATCGATATTCATTTTTTACACACTAAATATTTACCAAGAACTCGTTTTTGTTTTCTCACAACAATTCGTTTTACCCCTGGCATTTTCTTTTTTCCCAGCCTATAGCTCCCAACTTGCCCAACGATACGATTTACTTCTGCATTCTTTTAACACCACCTTCAGCTGTTGAATCACCGTGCAACAAGAAACGACTTACTCTTATCACTCAGCATTAGTAGAATAAAAATTTGTGTTGGGAGCCTTAGCATTATGCCTCCCACCAGCCTTTACCCATCGCTTAGATGCAGCATGCATTCCTGGCTTTCTCTATGGACAGGAATCACCTTCTTGCCCTGCATTTATTAATATTTTTCAGCAAGAATTCTCGCCGGGAATGCCCAACGATATCACTGCCTGGGCAGCGATATCCCCTTTAGCTCGGCGTTTTGGTCATTTCCCACCAGAAAATTTTCGTGGTTCATTTCCCAGCCTAATCATCCCCCTCCAGTATGCCTCTGTCATGAGTGGCACTGAGTTTTGAACCCGTGGGCCCTCCCCAATCTTTTCGCACTGCTAGGTAGAACCTCAGACATCCTTGCACCCACCTTCCTTCCTTCCTGTATGCTCATGGGAGCTCACGCAGTCCAGAGAGGATTAGCGTAGTCTGGAGATTGTGGAGCTGGGATATAAACCCACTATAGTCGTTAATCTGGACGTGGAATTTTTCTTTAAAGAGCCCTTTTACTTGAATTTATTTGGGAGATAGTCGCTTTGTGGTAACCATTTCTTTTTCTTAATTTGGGTTAAGTATGACAAGTCTGGCTCTACGCAGCATCCACTTCACCCTTGTTGGAGGAACTTTTTCCTCTTCCTCCCTTCTGAATTATGAATCTTACCATTTGAGTTTTAGAGTCCAGGTTTGATAGTTTTGGTTCTCCATGCAGATAGAGATTGGGGTTAATCTCGTTTTTATTATTCTCTGAATAATATCAATAACTTCACACAATTAGATTTTTCCTTAAAAGTTTACAAATAAATGTTTATTGTGGTCTTCTTTTAAATGTCCTTCTTGGTACCTATGCTATGACCAAATGTCCTTCTTGGTCCAATACGAATAGCAATTGATCTCTTATGAACTTCTTTCTTTTAGCATGGTTACTGTTATACAATTGTGGGGGTGTTTCAAAAAAATAAAATAAAACAACTTTTAGTTATTAAATTAGGTTTCGACACAAAACATGAAGGATTAAAAGAAGGACCAACCACATAAAATATTTATTTTAACATTTTAGAGATAAAAATACTTTTTCATTAGAAAACGCTAGAACCAATAAAGGACACTTTTAACTTATATTGGATTTATGTATTCTTTATGTATTCATGATGTTTCTAGTGGCGGATCTCTTGGGCAAATGGATTGTAGGTCATAATGATAGTTAAATATTTTTTAATTTCCTTACCACCTTGTAATCATTATAAAGTATGATCAATTTATAAGATTAGATATATTTGCGCCTTGGAATAAAAAGGCTCGGGTATTCTTGCTCAATAGTGACAGGGATGCATGCTATTTTAGATTTACTTTATTTCTTGAGCGCATGAAAATTTAATGTATGTAATGGTGGTTTTAAATGTTTAGTTATTTAGTTTAATTAGTTTATTTTTGAATGATGCTTTTAAATTTAATTTATCTCTTGTGTGCATGAAAATTTAAGGTATTGAATGATATATTGTTTATTGTTTAGATGTTTTTGCTTGGTGCATTGAAAAGTCAATGTAATGAATGGTTGTTGGTTATTTAATTCTTGCGCGATGCAAAATGTGTTGTAACTAATGATATTTTACATATTATATTTCTCGCGTGCTATGGAATAAATGTCGAATTGTGTTGACTATTGTGCCTTAATTTATGTTGTGGCATGACTGATTATTAATTAGTTTTCTCTCATGCATTAATTAAGTTGGCTTGTGAATTTTATGAAATTGTTTACTCTTGCGCACAACGATTATTTAAATATTGATTTATGATTGATACGATGATGGTTACCCTTTCTCCCTGGTTAATTATATTAGGATTGATGGATTGATGAAATGGATGATTGTGGATGTTGTAGATTAGCTAGTTGTTTGGATTGATTGTGTTAGTGGGACGTACACACCTCCTTGTTCCTCAAAACATTCGCCAACCTTGAGACATTAAATGGTTAAAATCAATTGGAACCTGGACTTGATCATTGCTTATGTGTCCTAGAGGTCCTAACCTTGTAGGGAAAGTTGAGAGGGTAGTATATTATGTGTTTCTTGCAGTTATATTTATCATATTTATGATTTGTTATGTTATCTTATGTTTCCTTACAGATATTTGATGATGGTTCTTATGAGATGTGTTGAATTGTTAAGAATTGTACTATTATGCGTCATTATTAATGGTAAAATGCAATGATGTTTGGTTGTTGTTAATTAATATGCTAACATGTTGATGTGTGTGTCATGGTTCATGGTGACTAGGTGTTGGCAACCTGTTGTATTGGATTATTAATGCATTATTATTGTCTCGTTATTATATCTGATTGATGTGTCGACGATGATGGTTGTTTATTATGATGATTTAATTTTCCTAACATAGCTTTGAAAAAAAATTGACTTATTATATGTCGTTGGGTTGTCGTAACGGCAGGGCCGTTAAAATTATATTATTTTCATAAGATTCATAATCACTTCTTGATATACGTAGTTCCGTGATATCTTTTTCTTTTTCAAAAAATGAGAATTCAATTTCCAAACTGTTGCAGCCTAGAAAAAAACATTATGTTCAAGTTCATCTTAGTAGGGATTCCTACAAATAATATACCAACAATAGATTTCATCATTATCATCTAATAGAACCCTAATTTTTTTATTCTTTGATAACTTTTTCGTAGAGGTTTTTAACACTTTTAACTTTCAGATTCATTGACATCAAATATTTTTTTAAAGTTCACTTTGCAATGGCACCAATTATTTATTGTCCACAGTTAGTGAAGAAGTGGTGCTCAGATCTGTCGATCATTTCTTTCCAAGTTCAAAAGGTGCCAAGGTCACATTTTTTTGAAACACCCCATCTACCTTAGCATCTTTTCCACTTTAAATTCTTAATATTTAAATTTTCATTTCTTAGGGTATTTTCCTAAATGTCAATCTAAGTGACATTTCATCTTATATCTCTATGGTTGAGCTACCTTAAAATGAGTTTTTACTATCACATTTACATTATCTTGAACCATGTGATATTGCATCAACGATCCCATTTTTGTTAGATTAGTTTCATCTATTTTCTCATTAAAAATATCATCAAAATGAATGATGCTACAATTGTTGATTAATTTATGTGAATTTTCATATATATATATATATATATATATATATATATATATATATATATAAACTTTAACAAATTAGATCCATATTGAAACTCTTAGCTAAAAATATTATCTCAACTGTATTCAAACCCTACAAAACCCTAAATTTTTTTTTCATAAATGGTAAATATAAATATGACCCGATGCTTGGCCCAAGAGTTTATCAAATTCCTTACTCTCGTGGGAAATTTTACATGGGTCAAACTTGTAGAAGATTTAAATCCCTATTTAAAGACCATATATAAGATACCACATATAACCAAATATCCACATAAACTATTTTCGAACACACTTTTAACTCCAAGAATGTTATTTTCTTTGAACAAAAAAAAAAATAGCCTCTTCCCCATATTACTCCTCTTGTCTCATTCGGGAATCTCTTGAAAATGAAAAAAATCCTAATATATTCAACCATCCATGAAGATGGTTATAGGACAAGCCAATCTTAGAATCCCACTATTAGTTACCTTGAGCATTAGGCTTCCTCTTTTTAGATCTTCTTCATCTCCATCCTTCACCTCTCCATCCTTCACCTTGTCCTCTCCTCTTATACAACTTGAGTCAATGGTGGTTATGACTTGATTTTTAAGAAATTTTAGGTAGCCTCTTGTCTTCCATGTTGTTTAACTTGTTCTTATACATTAGGTATCTAGTCATAGCCATGCTCTCAATTGGGGAGAGGCCTTTTTCTAAGAGGAGGATGCGATAGGGAACATTTCCTTTAATTTTGAGATTATAGGTTATAAAATTCTTTTGTATTTTCTCTATCTTTCTCCAGGATTCATGAGAGATACTACAACCCTAGAATTCACATCCATAAAGAATAACAGGTGTAACAAGAGTTTCAAAGAGGAGTTTCTTCTTATCCCAAATCTAAAGATCAATTGATTTACAATTGTTTTCAAGCCCATAATAAGCTTTCCATCCCCCAATAATCTTTTTCTCAATGATATAATTCCAATTGAGCTTCTGGTGAATATCAATTTTGTATGAAGTCACTTCCTCCAAGTTTTTGTTGCCATATACAAAGGTATCATAAGAGATCTTATTGGATTTAATAATCATGACCTTAGTCCTATCAATATTAACAATCATACCCATATTGGAGCAAAAATCCATGAGGATTCTTAGTTGGTTTTCAAGATCATGGAGACTCCTTGCCATAAGAATAATATCACTGGCATAAAGAAGAAGATTGATGACTATACCAGTTAGAGTAGGGACGACACAACCTTCTTTTTCCAAGCATTCTTCTAACTTGTTAATGTATATGCTAAAAAGGGTAGGGGACAAGGGACAACCTTATTCGACTCTAATATTGCAGTTAATCTCTTTTGACTAACCCTCAGTGTTTTTAAACTTAGCAATAACGTTCTCATACATACTTATTGCAGCATCCCTCAACTCGAGAGACACTTTTATATCTTCCAAACTATTCCAAAGTTTTTTCCTAGGAACCATGTCAAAAGATTTTATAAAGTCAACAAAACAACAAAAAAGATTGGTTTTAGTATTGCAAAACTCCTCTGCAATGATCCTAAAGATAACAAGATGCTCCAAAGTTGAATGATATCTCCTAAACCCAGCCTCACCTATATCTCTTTTACCATTACTTTCTAGCCAAAGGCTAATCTTCTTTTACAAAATAATTCGATAAAGCTTGGCTAAAATAGGGCTAATCATAATGGTCCTATAATTAGAGGGAATGCTTTTGTCCCCATTTTTAAAAATAGGAACAATGAGGCTTTGCGTCCAAGGTTTAGGGAAGCCCTGCTCGACGACTAAATTGAAGAGATTGTGTATGTGAGGGATAAGGATTGGCCCTCCGATTTTAAAGATTTCAACTTGGTAGCCTTCAATATCCTTAGCTTTCCCATTTGTGAGCCGCTTAACCCAAAACTCTATGTCATCTAAAGAAAAAGCTTCTTCCTTTGTAGGGACAATAGGAATGGTGTTCATGACATTAGGGAACTCATAAAGACTTTTAAGGTAGGAATTTGAGTCCCTTAAGGGAATCCTATTATTTTCTTTAGTATTGTGTTTTAGAATTTGGATCGAGAACTTTTTACGATCCAAATTGTATAGTTGTGAAAGTTTCTCTTGCCTTTTATTAATATAGTATTTTTTTCCCTTTTAGTTAGGGATTTGTGCGTATTGATGTTATCGAGTTTTAAGGGTTCATTAGAAGCATCCCTAATGGATTTCCTAGCAATTTTACATTCTTTATCATACCAAGGGTTGGTCATTCTATTATTCTTTTTATAGGACACCTCGAAAGAGAACTTGTCAATAGAAGTGGAAAGGGTAGTTGTAAAATTATGATAGAGTTCTTCAATGTTGTCCTTATAAGTTAGGAGGTTTAATTTAATATTTAAATCCTTTAAGAAAATGTCAACGTTACTTTTGTCAAAGTGAAAATTCCTTTGATTATTAGAATTCTCTTCAACGGTGCTCCTATGCATGGAAAATTTTAGAGTTAGGGTTAAAGTTTTATGATCAGAGTCAAGCTCATGGTCATTTAAAAGGTCAAAAGTTTATATTTGGTTGGAAATGAGGATATGAGATATCACATAATCTACAACACTACTACCTATCCCATGAATACAGGTCATCAGGTTGGATTTTTTCCAATTCATTACTCCATTGCAAATTATTGGGTCTTGATAACTATAGAGCTTGACCAACTCAGTACCAAACTAGTTCTGAATTAGGTCTTCAAAGCTTCTTTTATAACTATTAGATAAAACAAGGTCCTCATATAGCCATAAAGGATTATGGTTGGACTCATTACTTAAAAGAGTAGCTTGTTTAGTTGCAGTCCTAGCATTAAAGTCTCCTAGAAGGAGGATATTACCTTCATTTTTCAAATTATAA
>JZKD02S2107888.1:349443-366071 GCA_000966675.3 Picea glauca
TATCTAGATTATTTTTCTTATAAAAAGTAGAATTAATAGGTGAAAAATAACAAATTTCTATATACATCTTCTTAGCATTGGTGTCTGAAATTTCTATCCAAATGTATTGATTAAGCGGGTCAATCTTGTGAAGTTGAATGTGAGGAGAAATTCTCTTTCTAATACAACAAGCTATGCCTCCTATCCCTCTATGGTGGGATTTTTTGTTCCATGCCGACCACAAGACAAATCCTTCCATGCTAGGGACCTTAGACTCCTCATGCTCCCAAATTTCATCTAGACAAATAATATCAATATCACTCGGGATCCAACTTATCATAGGACCTTTGTGCCATGGAAAGCCACGACAATTTAAAAAAATGATCTTGAATGTCCCAAATTCCTATTTATTATTATCCTTCTCATCTCTATCCCTAACAATAACTTTTCGATTTCTAATTATTGCCCATTTTCCTTCTTTCCTGTCTTCTTTTACCTTTTGAACTTCCTTCCTTAATTCAACTTGGTTTTCGGGAATGAGGTCTTCATTTATAAATATTCTTGACTCTTTTATGCTCAGATATTTACTAAGTATGTTATATTTATGGTCATTACAACTTACTTTGACATGGATCAACCTATCTTTGTGATCAATTATTTTTCCTAGCCTCTTTGCTTCTATGAGGTAAGTTGTATCAATTTGTGATTTTTTTTTTAATTCTCCTTTTACTATTGCTAGCGTATCCTCAAGGCTCTTTTGTTATGCTCATGGTCCAATTCGATTAGCTTATTAATTTCCTCTTTGATGGGTTTTATATCCAATTTGTTTTCCATATATATGCTCAAACAAAATTTCAACTAAAACATTGTCTCATCCTAGATATGTTTCTCAACAAAAACAACTAAATATGTTATGATTTTCATCTTAAAACCCTATAATTTTTTAATAATTTTATTGTTCTCAAAATTACACATCAAATTTTTTTTATCCCATTTTTCTCAACAAAAACAACCATGGATTATTTTAGGGGCTAAATTTTGCTCATGGGCTAATTTTTCATGATTTTTCCCAAAAAACAATTAGCTATTCTAAAAATGATTCGCCCAAATTCTACATGATAAAATTATTTTAACTTAAAAATCGCAAAAAAATTATACAAACTATATAAAATCCTTAGAAATTTGAATATAGTTACAAAAATGTCGCCAAACATTTATAGTTGGCATATGAAGGATTAGTAAGTTTCGCCAAGGTTTCTACATTTTAAAATAAATTTCCATCCTTAAAATCATCCTTGAAAACAACTAAATAGCTAAATATATTATAATTTTCATCGTAAAACCCTACAATTTTTTAATAATTTTAATGTTATCAAAATTACACATCAAAAATCCAATGGTGTGAGATTCACAATACAATAAAATAGAAAAATTCAAAGTGAAATTCCTCACATTGTTATCGAAGGGTATTTTGTGTTTTCTCATTAATCATCACATGAAATAAAGAATTGGTTCCCATAGAAGTAATCATCACATGAAATAAATAATTGGAATCATGTAATGAAATATGTGTAGATTGTGAAGAAAATTAATTTTTCCCTTAATAGAATATCTTTCTAAAATACTAAATGTCCACCTAAATAAATTTTAATAGAATATCTATCTCTAAGACATCATATTTATCCCTATTTTTCATATATATACTTTTTAAAAATATGAATTTGAAAGTAACACAATTCTCTACCAATCTTGTTTTCACATTAAACTAAATTTCTAAAAAAAATATTAAATTTGAATACTTGAAATTGCAAGAAAATTTTACATTTAAAAAAAAAAACATGTGTGTTACTCATTTTCATGTTTTCGGCCATAGTTATAACATGATAAACTAGTATTAAAATTTGTTATATTTCTTATATAAAGAAGGTATAAATCTAACTGTAATTTTAAAGTTAATGACATGAAATCATGTTTGAGTTAAGAGGTCTCTAAATATAGATAATGGTTGCAACTAAGGTATGGATGAACAATTATTTTATGTAAGTGTTTTTGGATGAAGAACTTGGTTCCTACATACTTTGTACATCGAAATAAATCATTTACATACTTTGTATGTTGAAATAAATAATGATTGCTAATTGAAATTGGCAAAATGATACACATGAAGCATTCATTTTCAATGAGTAATTGATGAATTCATTTTCAATGAATCATTGATGAATGCAAGATTGGATGGAGATTTAATGTTGCACATAGAATTAGTTTATGGTTCAATTAATTTTTTAAATAATGATTGCTAATTGAAATTGACAAAATGATATGGATGAAGCATTCATTTTCAATGAGTCATTGATGAATGCAAGATTGGATGGAGATTTAATGAGTAATTGATGAATTCATTTTCAGTGAGTCATTGATGAATGCAATATTGGATGGAGATTTAATGTTACACATAGAATTAGTTTAAGATTGGATGAAGATTTAATTTAAGATTGGATGAAGATTTAATGTTCCACATAGAATTAGTTTATGGTCCAATTAATTTTTTAAATAATGATTGCGAATTGAAATTGACAGTTTAAAATTGGATGGAAATTTAATGCTGCACATAGAATCAGTTTATGGTCCAATTAAATTTTTAAATAATGATTGCTATTTGAAATTGACAAAATGATATGGATGAAGCATTCATTTTCAATGAATAATTGATGAATTCATTTTCAACGAGTCATTGATGAATGCAAGATTAGATGGAGATTTAATGTTGCACATAGAATTAGTTTATGGTCCAATTAATTTTTTAAGATTAAGATTTTTGTTTGTTAATGAATGATGTGAGGAGTTTGGTACAAATTATGCTTTAGCAATTTATAGGAATATAATAGTAAGCCTATTATATAATGCTTCATTGTGTTTACCATGGTTAACGGAGTTAAGACTTAATGAAATTGATTGACTGATAATATCCATGGATAATATAAGATAAAGGGAAAATGACACTTAATATGTGTGTGTGACGGATCTCATTATTTACATCTTTAATCAAATCAAGCATTGGTCAAAAACTATTTGGTACGAAAGCGCAATATTTTCCACCTATTTAATCATGGTTACATTTGAAACAAGATATAGCAATTTTATGATGAGGTATAGCATGGATATGAACAAATTCATTTGAATTTTTAAAGTTTTATCATATGGATGCTACACACTTGGTGATTATGTAAGACGTTTTGAACTGTGTTTTGGCCAAAGATTCATATTCTTGTGTTATTGAACATGATGTTTAAATGAATGAAACATTATTAGAATCACATCTATATAGTTTTGTGATAAAAGAGGAAATATGTAATGCCCTATTTTGGCTGTATTAGCTTTGTATATGACTAGGATGTTTATCTTTGATTAGTTTGACGATTTGTCTTATTTATGAGGTAGAAATTGATTATTTTTATGCAGACTACTTATGTATATAAATATGGGTATAAGTGCATACACATATGATATGTTTGTATCTGTAGATGAGAATGCATGGAATGCTTTTGATATAAGAGCTTATATAATGGCAATTGACAGTATGGAATGAGGGGAAAATGTGGTAGGTTGGCCCGTGGTGGAGGGCACTTGAATGGAGAATTATAAATATGTGTATAAGTGCATACACATATGATATGTTTGTATCTGTAGATGAGAATGCATGGAATGCTTTTTACATAAGAACATATGTAATGGAAATTTACAGTATGGAATGAGGGGAAAATGTGGTAGGTTGGCCCGTGGTGGTAGAAAATCTTGATTTATTATATATGAAAACTGAGATATTGTCATGACATATTTGTACAATGGAAATAACCTAATGTGTAATGTTATGAAAGTGTGCAAGACATAGTTCTCATGATATGATATATTTATTTTGCTGTATGTATCCATACACATATGTTGCATCATCATTTTTCTTACCTTCATGTTATATGAAACCAATTATTTTAATAAAGTGCAGTATTTAGGATAACTTGACACTAAGAGTATGATAATGAGATTCACTAAGGATAGACCGTAAAATTAAGCATTATGGTTTGGATTATTGTATGCATATTTCATCAATATGTTTGATGTGTTTATGTGATCCATGTATGTGCACGAGAAGGAGTGAATCATTGTTGGTTCACCAACTTATGATGTGGGACATGGCAAAGAGGTATACGATTGTTATGCTAATATGAGTAGAAGTGAATTGACTTGCTTACTCAATACCAAGGTAGAGTTGCAAGGATGCTTTAGAAAGTATGTGGGATAAGGAATTTAGTTACGTTTGTAACAGTGATATATTTAGGATAGAGGTGGATTTTCTTATTTGTCTTGCCTAGATTTCCTATTATCATTACATCCACAATGGGAAGGATGAAACTCAAGATTATTATGAGGTAGTGCATAGTAATTCTATGATGTGCTTACTCCCTAGTAATTAAACCTTCTAAATATTGAGTTATGATATGGTAATGATATGTGAATTAATGACGATATTAGTTTACCTATAAATTCTCTTGTTTTAGGGGATTATTCGAAATATTAGTATTTTAATGAAACAAAAACGAATTAGGCATCTTCTAAAGCTATTTATTAAGAAATATCTACATGTGAGAATAAGGTGTAACATCTCGCTCTTTCCAGCACATGTTATTTACTTATTGTTCGAGGACACTTTCATACAAGTGATCCAGTTATAGTACATGGTTATTAGTTTCACATATGGAGTCTTATGATGATGTTGATGGATCATGATTTTTACGTTTTATATGCATGTTCACAGATGTTATTCATGAGTTTTCCCTGAGTGTGTAGGACATTGATAGAGTATGGATGTTGATGGCATCAATGGACCTCCTTGGACTGTGGATTGAGTGAGGGAGTGGATTGTATTGGTTTGAGTATTTCATTTATGGTTATGTGACATATGATCGATTATATTATGATGTTGTATATGGATCATTGAAAGTGTTTTGTTAATGAATGCAGGTTGATGAATGCTTGCTAATATGAATCACATAAGGAGTAAAGTGGCCATAAAAATAGACCAAATATTGAGGGAGAAGTGTGACATAGTCCTTGTTACAGCCTACAAGCACTCTCAGTGTGGCTCAAATTGTAGGTTAATGATTACCTAGTTCGAGAGGCCCAAGATGTCATGAGGAAAAACTGAGACATTCGATCGCAAATATTTCTAAGGGGCACACAATAAGGCAATGTTCTTATTCATTAGAAGCCCTTAGCCTCTCACAAGGTCACCCGAATGGAGTGTTGACTCCAAGGGTTGGGAAACTACCAAAACCAATCAAATGTGAGTGGGACCCTTGAATCAAAGAGTGCATCTTGAAGGGCACTTTGTGAAAATAAAACTTGAGTCAATGAATCTAGGTGGCCTAGAAAACCCTGAGTGAATACTTAACCCTGTAAAATCTTGAGCACTGTTAGATAAATTAACTAATTAATTAAAGAATGAATTTGGCAATTATAAATCCCTAAAATTCTAAGCCTTTTCAAATAAAATTTAATTAAGATTAAGTCTAAGTGTGGTAAAGAGGCTAAACTAAAATTTATAACTAAATTGAAAGGGGAATGAGGTAAATAAATACACGAATTAAGTAAAATAAAGTAATCCTAATGATTTGATTTAAGGAACATATGTGTAAAAACATATTAAAAGAGAATTTTTAAAATAGGAAAGAAACAAATAGGAGAGAATGTGTACACATAGAAATATATCTAGAGTCTAGTTAACACTAGTCTAACTAGAAGAAGATTCATATTTTAAGTCAACTCGGATTTAGTAAGGCCCAAATCATTAAATGGGAATAAAGGGAATAAAGAGACAACTATGAGCGAATTAAGGAGCACTTTTAGGAAGGGTGAGGGAAATTGACTTTTAAATTAAATTATAATATGCATTTACTTATGAAACTTGGGGAAAGGGTGACAAGTGTACAGGGGGAATAATTCTAAATTATTTAATTAAAAAGCAAATTAATTGTGCAAGAAGGAATGTGTCATTAAAGAAACTCCTATAAAGAAAATCGAAAAAGATGGAAAATGGGTCACACTGGTTATGGGTAAGGTTATGCTGGAGAATTTTTTATTGGTTTTACATGTGAGAGTTGGGAAACTCTCTACCTTGTGAGGCAAGTTGGGAGCTAGAAGATTTTTGGTTGTTTGTGTGCATGGCCCCTTTGTGGTTCGGGGGAATAAGGGAAAAGAAGAGTACCCCTAGTGTTGGCGGGAAGGTACCAATGAAGTCTCAATGATTAGCAAGTGTACAAAGGAAGGGAACATTAGTTTGCAGCCACAAATTTAATCTTTGAATTTAACCAAAGTTAGTTTGCAGCCACAAATTTATTCTTGGAATGTGAATAAATTATTTCTCTGCAATAAATTTATTCTTTGAAACTAACCAAAGTTATGTCTGTAGCCATGAAATTCTTCCTAGAGTGCAAACAAGTTAGTTATTTGCAACAAATTTATTCCTAGTATGCAAACAAGTTATTTCTCTTTGCTTTTAAAAAACATTGCCCAACATTTTTGTGAGATCCGCTTGCGATCTTACCCAGGCAAATATATGTGCTTTTTTAAAAATAAATTGCCTTACATTTTGTGAATTTTCCTTATGATCGTAACCATTAATTATCTGTGTCTTTATATAAGGAATTTTTCCATGACTTTTTGTGAGATGGCCTTGTTATCTTACCCAGGAAAATCTCTGCATTTTTTAAAAATGAAATTGCCTTTCGTTTTGTGAATTTTCCTTGTGATTGTACCAAACAATTATGTGCGTCTTTATATAAGGAATTTTCCCTTCTTTTTTGTGAGATTGCCTTGTGATATTACTCAGGAAAATCTCTGGGTTTTATAAAATAATTTTCCTTGCATTTTTGTGAAATTTCCCTGCGATCTTACCCAAAATTTCCCTGCATTTTTCTATAATGAATTTTCCCTATGTTTTTGTGAATTTCCTTGTGATCTTACCCAACAATTATTTGTGTTCTTATATAAGGAATTTGCCCATCGTTTTTTGTGAAATCACCTTGATATATTACCCTTGAGTTCTCTTCATTTTAGTAATAAATATTGCTTTGCATTTTGGTAACTGGAGTACCCAACGATTTTCCTTAACCTTAAAGATGGGATTTTTATTTGATATAACCAAGCAATTACATTGAACTCCCTTGTGTTTTTGCATCTAGACCACCCAACGTTTCTCTAAAAAGTGGTCTGCGATTTTTCGGTGGATCACAGTCAACAATATCATTTCCTACCCCTGCGTTTTACTCAGCATTGTTCTGGACTTACCTTGCGATTTGCTCAGCGATATTATCAAATTTATTGAGTCATATTCACGTAGTTGTATATGATAAATTGTGAAGCAAGAAATGCAGAGTGAAAGAATAGAACAAAAAACAATATATTAGAATATATGAAGAAGAGTACAATGAGAAGAGTTAATGAAGAAAAAGTACTATGCAAAAGGAAATAACTGAGCTAAATAGGGTCAAACAAATCAAGAATAGAAAGTACAGTTGGCCAGGACAGCTGGCAATGTACAGTCAGCCTATTGAGGTTACATTATATTTAACACTCCCTTTTAAACTCAACAGTTACAAACATCAACACCGATTATGCCTAAGTGTTGTCTTTGAAAATAAAAAACAAATTTTCCTAGTGGCTTTGTAAAGATATTAGCAAGCTGATCTCGAGAACCACAGAATTGTAGTGCAATATCACCATTATTGACTAGCTCACGTATGAAATGAAAATGGGTGTCAATGTGTTTACTTTTCTTGTGAAACACATGATTTTTGGATAAAGCAATTGCTGAAGTATTATCACAAAAAATAGGAGTTCGATCCTTTTCTGTATGTGACATATCTTTCAATATTCTTCTCAGCCACACAACTTGATAAGAAGATGAGGTAGAAGCTACATACTCTTCCTCTGCAGAAGATATTGAAACAATTGGTTGCTTCTTTGATGCCCATGAGATTAGGTTCGTGCCCAGTTGAAAAACATGTCCATATGTGTTTTTCCTGTCATCTAGGTTGCCTGCAAAATCATTGTCTGTGTAACCAGAAAGTTTATTACTATCATATTTAGTGTAACATAAGCCGGAATTGAGAGTTCCTGCAACATATCTCAAAATTCGTTTTGCCATTTTCCAATGAGAATATTTTGGGGATTCCATGAATCTGGAAACAAGGCTCGCTGCATACATAATGTCAGGCCTAGTTGCTGTAAGATACAACAATTTGCCTACTAAAATTTTGTACAGGGTAGAGTCCACAGTAGGACCTTCATCATTCTTGCTCAATTTTGTGCCTAGGGGTATAGGGATTTCTGCTGGATTGCATCCTTCCATGCGAAATCTTTTGATGATGTTTGCTACATACTTTTGCTGACAGACAAAAATGCCTTTGGTTGATTGATCAACCTCAATCCCTAAAAAATATTTCATTATGCCAAGATCTGTCATCTCAAACTCAGATTGCATGGCATGCTTAAAATCTGTTAACTCAAGATTTCCCATATAGATCATGTCATCAACATATAAACATACAATCAAAATTTTACCGTGTTGATTTGTTTTGGTGTAAAGAGTTGTCTCATTTTGGCTTCTGCTGAAACCACTTTTGATCAGATAAGTGTCAATTCTGTTGTACCAAGCTCTTGGAGCTTGCTTTAAGCCATACAAGCCTTTCTTCAACCGATATACTTTGGCTGGCTGCTCTTGGACTTCAAATCCAGGTGGTTGATCGACATAAATTTCTTCTTCTAAGAAACCATTCAGGAATGCTGACTTGACATCCATCTGGTAAACTTGTCCTTTGTGTTGGGCTGCTATGGCCAATAGAGTCCTTGCAGTGTCTAATCTTGCTACGGGAGCAAAATTTTCACCATAATCAGTACCTGGTTGTTGTGAGAATCCTTTGGCAGCAAGTCTTGCCTTGTGTTTTTCAATCTTCCCTTTTTCATTGAGTTTAGTTTTGTAAAGCCACTTGACACCAATACTCTTCTTGTGACTTGGCAAGTCAACAAGATCCCATGTCTTTTTCTTCTCAATGGAGTTAATTTCTTGGTTCATGGCTTGAACCCAATGTGGCTCCTTAGCTGCTTCCTTAAAGGATGTAGGTTGACATGACATTAAAGCAAAAAGGTTGTGTTGTTCAAAGTCATCCAACTGCTGATGGATTTCTCTCAAACTTCGAGTTCTCTGATTTTGTGGTTCAGAGAATGATTCTCTGTTGGAAGTTGAGTTATCCTGAGAATTTTCAGGTTTTCTTTGTACCTGCAATCTTGGAAGAATAGTCTGAGGTACTTGTTGTCCTAAATTCTCTACATTTTCAGAACTTGGCAGCAATGGATTTTGGCTGTCCATTGGCTAATTTTTTGAATCCTTCTAGAATTGATTTTCTAGAAATTTTACATCTCTGCTGAGAATTAGTTTCTTGGTGATTGGATTGTAAAGCCTATAAGATTTAGATGTTTCACTATATCCAATGAAAATACATTTCTCACTTCTGTCATCAAGTTTCTTCCTTAATTCGGAAGGTATATGAGTATATGCTATGCATTCGAATGTCCTTAGATGTGAAACTTTGAGCTTTGTCCCACTCCATGCTTCTTGAGGGACTTTTAGCTTTAGTTTGGTGGCTGGGGATCTATTCAGGAGATAAACTGAGCATGCTACTGCTTCAGCCCAAAAAGTTTTTGAAAAACTTTTCTCTTTAAGAAGTGTTCTTGCCATATTCATTATTGTCTGATTTTTCCTTTCAGCCACTCCTTTCTATTGTGGAGTATATCGGGTTGTTGTTTGCATGATAATGCATTGTGATTTGCAGAAATTTGCAAATTCTCTGGATTTGTATTCTCCTCCTCCATCTGACCTGAGTGCTTTGATATATTTGCCACTCTGTTTTTCATCTTCTGCCTTGAATTCTTTGAATTTTGTGAAAGTTTCAGACTTGTGTCTAAGAAAATAGATCCATATTTTTCTGTTGAAAACATCAATAAACGTTAGAAAGTAAAAGCTACCGCCTATTGACTCTGTTTGCATTGGTCCACATAGGTCAGTGTGAAAAAGTTCAAGGTGTTGTTTGGCTTGATTGGAAGACTATGGAAAACTAGTTCTTTTATGTTTTCCAAGTATGCAAGACTCACATGGTGGAATTTGCTCTTTAAAGATAGGAAGACCTTTGACCATGGAGTTCTTCTGAAGAAGACTTAGAATCTTAAATGGTAGATGTCCAAATATTGTATGCCAAACCATAGTTTCATTCAGGGTGGATGAACTCTGTGCATATGGTTGAATCGGATTTGCAGTTCTGAGGGTAAGGGGAAACATCCTATTTGGAGTCATATGGATTTCAGAAATCAATTTTCTGCTTGGGATTTTGTCATATATCTTGCAAGATGCTCCCTCAAAAAGTACCTTATATCCATGTTCAATGAGCTATCCTACACTTAGCAAATTATGTTTTAGATCTGGAACATGATAGACATTGTTTATGTCTTTCTTTACATTTTGTTTAGTAAGAATAGGAACAATTCCTTTTCCTTGAACTTTGACTAAGTAATCATTTCCAAGTGTAATATCAGATGAGTTTGAAGAATCAATGCATGAAAGTAAATATTTGTTACCTGTCATGTGATTGTTGCATCCACTATCCAACAACCAGAGATCCTTAGGTTGTTGTTCAGTCTTGTGGCACGAAAGAAACATACCTCCTCAGTTTTCTCCCGTGTGATTTGACACATGTGCTCTGCCTGAGAGCTGATCTAATTGCTTCTTCCTGCATTCAGATTCATAGTGCCCATACTTTTTGCAGTAATATCATTGTATACTTGATTTCTGATTTGATCTTCTCCCTCTACCTCTTTGAGGCTTGAGATTCTAATGTTGATTTTGTTGTTGTTGCCTTTGACCTTGGAAATTTTGATTCGGATACTGTTGTCTGTTACCTCCACTAGAGTGAGGGTTACTTTGATTTTTACCTCTTCCTTGGTGACCTCTGCTTCTTCCTCTACCTCTCCCTCTGCTAAAGGAGAATTGAGTTTTGAAAGCATTGGAGATTGACTCATCTATGAGATGCAGTCTGGTCTCATGTGTCACCAGAGAACCAATTAATTCATCTGTTGAAAAACTCGACAGATCCTTGGATTCAAGGATTGTTGTTACAACCATTTCAAATTTCTTTGGTAAACTTCTGAGGATTTTCTCAACAATGCGTTGATCAATGATGGTTTCACCAGTCATTCTGATCTGGTTCACGATGCCCATGACCCTGGTCATGAACTGATCCACATTTTTGAACTCTGTCATCCTTAGAGTCTCGAATTACGTCCTCAAGGTCTGCAGTTTAACTGCTTTGACCCCGTTATTTCCTTGATAGGAAGATTTAAGGATGTCCCAGGCTTGTTTTGAAGTACTAGCGCCTGTGATTTTTGAGAAAATTGAATCATCCACAGAATTTTGAATCCAAAATTTAGCTTCATTTTCTTTGTTCCTCTGTGTTGCCTCAGCAATTCTCTGCAGATTTGTCATAGCAGAAAGGGTTGATGGATCTGGTTCCACATATCCAAGATCCACTGGATCCCAACACTTTTGTGCTTGCAAGAAGGATCACATCCTAAGAGACCAGAACTCATAGTTCTTTCTAAGAAGAATCAGACCCTAAGTTGGTCCTAAATTACTAGACGTCGTCAGCTTTTAAAGAATTCAGCAAAAAAAAAAAAATTCTTACTTACCTGTCTCCTACATGTAATTTGTAGTGACTTCAAAAATCAACGCTCAAGATTTCGCGAGTTTTTGGCTTGGCGATTCTGACGTCGAGACTTCGTTGTACGAGTCCTCCTATCTCTTGTATTGCCAACCTCCAATCATCGAAACGCCAATTTGTCGATGGCCGAAGAGAGCTTATTGGCCTTGAATTTGGCCTTAGTCACCATGCAATGTGAGCATGCGCCTTGATGTTAAAGCGCTACGAGATTTTTCGGTTCTATGTCTTTCAAATTGCCAAACTGCGAAATATGCCTTTAGATAATTCAATGGTCCAGATCTTCTTGTGATCTAACGGTCCAAATCCTATCGGGATTTCACGAGTTTAGAACTCTTGTCCCAGAGTTTTCGAAACCGCGAACTCCAAAATGCCGATTTGCCGAAATGGCGTTAACTTCAGTTAGCCCCTTGGGATATACCTCTGGTCCACATGACCTCTACTGATATGACCGCAGTCGCTTTCGGGGTTTCGTGACTCAAACACGCGACCACTTGGTCTCTCGACTCCCGAAAAGCCGATTCACGAAATGCCGATGACGTTTTCGTTTCGGGACTTTCCCTAAAGGCCTAGATTGTTGCCACGCGTCCCCTTACGATGGACGGTCCTCATCGTTTCATGATTTCACGACTTGCGACTCCAAATCCTCTTACTACTTGAAACCTCGGTAGCCAATATGCCGACGGTTTCCTCGATCTTAGCCACGTGTCCGAATGAATGGACGACTGTGATCGCTTCGAGATTTTGGGACTTTCGTCATGGAGTGTCGCGACTTTCGTCAACAAGACCTCCGATATCCTGAACTCCGAAATGCCGAAATGATGGCACTTGGATCTACTGCCACCATTCCTCTGAGATGGATGACTCTCAATCTTTTCGGTATTTCGCGATACGTGATGTCGGGATTTCACGTATCAGAGTTTTGGAGAGCAGTCTCCTTCACTCATCCAACTCCCGATCCCCGATTTTGTGATGGGATAAGATCGACGACTCATGATCTATCTCAATCCAATGGTCCAGAATAACTCGTGATTTCGCAATTCGCGAATTCTCACGACAGTCTTCTGACCTTTACACCTTGCGATTCAGGGAAATGCCGAGATCTCGCCACGCGTCACTTGATGGACGGTCCAGATGATTTTGGGATTTTGCGACTTCACAAGTCGAAATTTCTCATGTGCAATCCAGAGGACTAAACCTCATGCACGTTCTCGTTGATCCAACGGTTGTCGATCCTCTGCGCAAGATCTAACGACTGAAATTCTTTCATCTTTTCCGCGCTCTCTTTGTCCCTTCTGAACTGGTTTCCCGCTTTGGATCGATTCGTAGGATGAATCTTACGGCCTCAATGGTTGTTCTTTACACATGAGATGCATTCTTTGCTCCTGTGGAAAAAAGATTCGTGAATCTTTCAAAGATTTGAAAGAAATACATGGATTCTTTGAAGCTTGGCGTTATCTATTGCAATCTTTAACAGATTAGAACGATTTCCAAAATGCTTTAAGCGATGTTGCCTTATGAAACAATCTTTCACAAATTTGAACGAATTCTGTGAAATCTTCAATGTTTCTACCTTCTGACGCTCTTCTTCGTGAATTCTTTGATGATTCTTGAAAATTGTACAAGAATCTTTAAAGTTTCTTCTTCTGCCCTCTCTTCTTCCTCGATCTTTCGAGCGTTGTATGCTCTTCTTTGGTGCGTTATCTTCTTACACTGATCTTTTGAGCGTATGATGGTCATCTTCCTCGTGGAAGTTTCCTGCAAGGATCTTTCGAGAGTATGACAGACAACTCTCCAAACCTTGTGAAAAGTCTGTGTTGAATTGCTCTCAAGATCCGTGTAATCTCTGCGCTATTTTGGATCGTGTTCCTCTCCAACCTGTGTAACATCCCGCTCTGGCGCACTAAGAAAACTTATTCTTTGAGGAAACTTCCTCGCAAGTGATCTGGACATTTATGATGTTAAAACATTGATCCTTGATTATGATGCATTATGATAGATGACATGATGTTTTACTGCTTGACGTAGACAGGTGCTTTGACTCAGTTTTATTGAGTGTGCATGTTTTTGTACCTTGAGGATGTAGATGCATCGGTGGAACCCCCTTGGACTCCGGATTGAGTCAGGGAGTGTGTTATTGGGTTGATTTATTTACTGTGATATTTCATTAATTTGATGATATGATGTTGACATGTTCTGACACGATTGTTGATGATGCAGGATGACGATAGATTGCCAACCAGACTCACATATGGAGTAAAGGGGCCACACACAATTTCCAGAGACGTTGAGGGAGAGGTGTGGACAGCAGCCCTGGCACCACCTACTAGCACTCCCGCCATGGTTCAAACTGTAGGTTAACAATTACCTAGTTCGAGAGGATCCACGATGTCGTGGGGGAATACTGTGACAGTCACTCATGATGATTCTAAGGGGCACGCAATAAGGCGGGGCCTTATTCCTTAGAGCCCTTAGTCTCCCACAAGTTCACTTGGTGGAGTGTTGACTCCAGGGTTTTTAGATTTCTACCAATCAGTCAAGTTGGCGAGTGGCACCCTTGGAGCATGTGGTGCATCCTGAAGGGAATGTTGCGCGAAAGAAACACAAGTTGGCAAGTGGCACCCTTGGAGCACGTGGTGCATCCTGAAGGGCACGTCGCGCAAAAGAAACATAGGTTGGCGAGTGGCACCCTTGGAGCACGTGGTGCATCCTGAAGGGCACGTCGCGTTGATGTTCATGAAGGAACCAACCTAGATGGCCCTAAGACATTTAACACATTAAGAAATTCTTAAGCTACTTCCCTAATTAAATGTCGCCTAGTTCAGAATCTAAGTCCTAAGTCTAAAACTTCTCAAGGTAAAATCTTAGTCTAACCTTAAGAAAAAGGACCCTAAAAATAAAACTAAAAATTTAAACAAAGAAAAAAAAACCCCACTTAAGTAATAGTTAGGTCTTCATAAAATTCTTGGGGTAAATGAAGAGAGTAAGAATTTAATTAAAAATAGTGGATTTAAAAATTTCAAAGAAGAAATTATTCATTAACTTGTGGAAGTACAAAGATATTAAATTAATAATAAAAGGGAAAGATTTAATAACGCAACTGCCATTTTGGGCTTTAATAAAAAGGGGAAAGAAGGGAATAATAAGAATTAGGAAACTAAGTAATGGAGGAAACTTAATAAAGGAAAGATGGGACCTTATGGTAAAAAGCAAGGTCAACATAGTAAGGAATCTGTAATTAAGAACCTGTTAATCTGAGCTAATTTAGTAACATCCTTTTTTTAGGAAAGTATTTAAAACATGTAAGGGGATCTAGGAACACCTAGGAGTAAATTTAGGAGCAACTCTAGGTGGGTGAGGGATTTGAGACTTTTAATAAATTAAAGAAAATAATTATTGGAGGAAAGAGGGGGATGGACGACACTTGTGCAAAGGAGAATATTTAGAATATTTTTATTGAAACTTAATTAAAATGTGATTTAGGGAAAGTTGGTGGCGCTCCAAACTCTATAAAAGAAAGGGGTTATGAGGAAGAAAGGGATCGGCTGTAAGCGTAATGTTATGCTGGCGGAATTGTGATTCACTGATTACTTGTGAGGAGTTGGGATTTTTCAGCTCGGATTGGAGTGGTAGCTCGGCCTTGCGAGGCAAGCTAGGAAGCTAGACTTACCATCTAGATTTTGTGTGGCCCCTTTGCGGCTCGGGGGGATAAGGGGGAAGCAGAGTACCCCTAGTGATTGGTTGGGAGGTACCGGTGAGGTCTCTACGGTTGGCGAGCGGGAGCGACATGGAGCGCGGGATGTCATCCGAAGCGGGCGAAGGGCAACGATATGATTTTTATTTCTGGTAGAGTAGAAAGCATTTGGATATATGGTTAGATCTGCACGTGTTTTAAATGGGTAAACTGATTTTTAGTTTCATGACTGAGTTTTTATAGCTTGGCTGAATGACTGTTGATTGATTTCAGAGACCTTCCTTGGATCTATGCATTCTCCTACCATGCCCTACATTTTTAAATTGTCTGCGATTGACCTCATGCTTGAGCTTTAACATGGAGACGGAATTTTTGTGTTGTTGTCGGGTTAGAAAAATAGTGGATTGCTCTGCGTTTTCAGATGATTTCTCTTGCACTCCTCTTAGTGTTCTCTTCGATTTCTTGGCTTCCTTCGGCAACGCTACTTGGCAAGATGGGTGTTGTTTTAAATTCTCTGTGTTTTTATAATTTAAATTCCCTACGTTTTTATAGTGGAATTTCTTTGCGATTTTGGGTTAAATTCCCTGCCTTTTTATAGTGATATTCTCAGCGTTTTTATAATTTAAATTCCCTGTGTTCTATAGTGTTATTCTCTTCATTTTTATAATTTAAAATCCCCACGTTTTTATAGTGTAATTTCTCTTCAATTTTGGGTTAAATTCCCTTCGTTTGTATAGTGATATTCTCTGCGTTTTTATAATTTAAATTCCCTACATTTTTATAGTGGAATTCCTCTGTGATTTTGGGTTAAATTCCCTGCATTTTTATAGTGAACCTTCTCTGCATTTTGGTTTAATTTCCCTGCGTTTTTATAGTTAATTTCTCTGCGTTTTTCATGGTTTAAACTTCTTCATTTTGCTGGAAGATGCCCCAACATTCCTCATCGTCCTCTGAAAGTTATGGGTTCTATTTCGATGGAGGATACCCACGTTCTTTGGCCACCCAAACTCGGCGAGTTGAGTTGTTCCTTCTCTGTGATTAGCGCATTTCACATCTTCGCGTTTATGACTCTTGTGTATTGGTTTTCCATTCTTGGTTTGTTTGGAGTGCAATTGGGTGGTAAATCTAAGTGGGGG